>ML258725.1:5000-104463 GCA_005239495.1 Nicotiana undulata | reverse complement strand
GGTGGGGGGGGGGGGGGGGGGGGGGGGGGGGGGTTGAATTGTGTTTCACCATTTACATCCACAAACCACCATTTTTTCTAAACTAAATAAGTTGACATCATCAATTAACCTCAGTACAGTGTAGCCTCAAAATGATAATACCATATCGAATGATTTAGCATAAGTACTCTTCCCAGTTTAACACCCTGCCTCCACCCGCCAAGACTAAAAGTATTTCTCTCCGTCAATAAATAAGTTTAAAGAAAGACCCGAATATAATAGGGTGCCACTTCACTACATAGTCCACATGCACTGTCATGCAGATCAACTCCAGTCTTTTAAAGGACGTGATTCCAATAAGGAGTGGCAGGTCTTGCATTATTTTTACTAGAAGGCTGTCAGCCTGCCCTAACGACCACCTTATCGTCTTTAAAGTTACACCTAAGGGAAGTAATTGCAAATGGAAGTTGTTCAATTATTCTTAGTCTCTTACTAAAGTTCCCAAAATAAGACAGCATGGACGTACATTCCTGCAATTCGAGGCTGGAACAGAATCTCTCCTGTTTTAAAGCGCTCTTCTGAAAGCGTAAACCAACCTTCAGACGCAATCTGGAAAGAAGCTTCGGTATCTCTGGATAGCTCAGCTTCATAATCGAGTGCGACATAACAAAGGTTCTGCAATACCAACCAAACAGATCTCAGAAAATAAACTTGAAAAAGAATCATTAAGAAATAAGGGGAAAAAAACTCTCTCATGCAGCTAGTCTTGTCAAGTCTATGTTTGATCACAAGGTCAATAATAACAGAATCTAACAATGGTTTGTGTTATTAAGCTAAAAGGAACAAAGTTACTTGTACACTAGTAGCTTGTTTGTTCAACTTTTGAATAAACAAAATACAGTGATGAAAAAGTGAAAGTGAAGCAGAAACTATTGAATCTTCAATTTGTAATCACGTTTCTCTCCAGATATCATGATGTTTTGAAAAACTTAAACTCGGATAACTTGACAAACCTAACATTGATTATTGTAATTCGACCTTATGCAGTAAAGAAGAAAGTCACAGAGAAGTCACACAACTAAGTTACGCATTTAACATGGTTTATTGAGGTTATCAACTGCTAGTCCATATGTAGCAGTGCTGCCAGCTACCAATCAAAAGGTGAAAATGTATTACTAAAAGAACAAGCACTTCACAAGATTAGTATCCAGATGTGGCATTTAGAGGACATGCCGGTTCAAAAATTTATACAAACCGAAATGATTTCCAGTACCAGAAATTTTACCAAGACACATCTGATTTGATTCATGAACTGTTGACTTGCAACACAGAAACAGTACAATTGTGCATGTCTAGGTCAAACAACCTCCCTTCCCACCCTATTTGTTTAACGACCAGAAAGCAGAATACCTCTTTTAGTGCTCGCACAGTGTAAAGTGACCCAAAATAAATGTTCTTCTGTTGCATCTGCTCCTTAAGGAATCCTGTAAGCTTCAATGCTCCAATTCCAACAACTTCTACACCCACCTGATGCATGACTTTACCATGAAGAACTGCAAAAGACCAAAAAATGGTTATACATAAACTATTGAAATAATGTGAGCAAACTGCAACCATAAGCGACATAAAAGCATACATGATACAACATACACCTGTAAGTCAATCATGAAGAATATTAAATTATATCATCAGAAAAAATAAAGAAGTGGAGAACACAAATTTTCTTCCTGAAATATCCTACTAACGACTTTGAAAACAAAATATTGTCACAGTTCAAAGAATTTTAACGAAATTTAGAGTTCTACCAAGACAAGTATATAATTAAGCCAACGGACTGAATCAAATAGGTGTGATACATGAAGAAAAGTCTTACTTGGAACAACAGATGTTTGGTGAAACCCAATGTTGACTACTATTCCTGAAACTTTCCTCGCAGCAAATAAAGCTAAAACTGCCTATAATTTTTGAAAGAAAGACATTATGACACTATTAAGAAATTGACAACAAATTAACACCAAAAATTAGGAAGAATCTTTGTAACGTGTAATACAATCTTAAAGAGAAATATACAGACGTTTGCCAAGCAGCTCGTGACATCTTCCCTTGATATATTTCAGGCAGACGCATCAGAATAACTGATTGAGATCTGATGTTCAAATTCAAATATGACAGTAGCAATATCGAACTTTCAGATTATTTATCTAACAGCTTATATTTATAGTATGCAGGACAAGCCAGAGAGATAAACTTATATCTGTATTCGAACATTAGTCAAAAATCAGACAGTCTGATTGGCAGGAACACTTTTTATATCAAGAAAAGCTATCGTAGACATACTAGAGAAGCATTAATGTATTTAGATAAATATGTAATGCGTAAGGATCCTGGTATACTTGCTGAAATTACAACATTGATCTTTAAGATGGAACAAGATAGCATAGACAAAATCCCAAAGTATTTTAACAACATTGGGGCTCAAAGTAAGAAAATTAATTCATTAGAGCAAATCTTTCTACTTAGAATAAAACATAAGACATATATAAAAAAATAATGTAATCCTATCCAACAGAACAAATACGACACTTCACCAAGCATCAATAGTCGTTAAAATGTAGTTCCATCGTCCCAAGGTGTCCATCATCTTAAAACACAGTTTCCAGTTCAAAAAATAAGTTATGTCTATGTTTCACCACTTTCAAAATCTAAATACCATAGAACAATGAGGTAAACGTAATAATTAAAGACCATCTAAGCAGTTATTTTTTTCTTTTGTCGTGCTCATCCTTCTAAAGTGCAATGCAACCTGTGAGTTGTTTGATCAATAATAAGTCAATTCATCTCCTTCATAAGGTATTTTCATCATGAGCAATTGGTTATATTTGGATATCTCTACAGCTATTTTGCACCCTGTTCCCCATGTTCATTGACCATGTTTAATCTTAGCAATTAACAATACAAAGCATCAAGCACCCATTAGTTGGTCGAATATGTATCAGACATGATAAGTGAAAAGCGAGAAGAGGGGGGTGTTGACAGAACAAAGTCTCATAAAGGAGAAAATAAAAGAAATAGTACTGTTATTTTATATAATTTAAAAAGTTTCAGGGATGGGAAACTACTGCAATTAGCAAAAGTAGTCAAATATATTAGGATGTGGCTATGCTGGTATGTTTTAAATTGGTGGAAGTAGTACTAAATAGCCCAATGCTAAGCCACGAAAGGAAAATCCAATAACCTTGTCCAGTTCTTTTATTACCTCTTCCCTTTAACTTAACTCTCTTCCGAGTGTAGATAAAACCATAATTGTCTTCTGTGCACAGACAAAACCATTAGTAAAATTCAAATGTTTTCTTGGAAGTGGCAATTCTTTTTTGAAGATAAATGCTGCACTAATTACTTCTCTCTTTTCTTTCGAGACTAGGACATGCCACACGGAAAGTAGGGCGAATGCCTGTCTAAGGAAAAGGCACATTTGTGAAAGAAGACCATAAACAGATATTGAAGCATTTTACACTTGCTTCAAGAAGGAACAGATTCTGCTTTATATATGTCTTGTTGATAAACGACGCCCAACAATGACAGAGATGCTTTCTTCTATCTTATTTCCTCAGTCAAATTAAATCAAGTTTTCTGAGAGCATTTTATTTAATATATAAAACTTCAACCACCTCTGAAAATCCAAAAGATGTTAGAGGATATGAATAAGTACTACCTGGTTGACAGCACAAACGGCAGGAACATTCATGTCAAATAATGCAGAATGGATAGATTCTTTTAACTGCCTTCTAGCTGCTTTATCACATTCAGTATCTGAAAATGACAGGTACAGACAAGTTAGGGAAAAAATAAGAGATCAAACATAGTGATGAACCTTAACTGCCCAACCACGCCCCGGCTAGCGCACCAAGAGCAACTGAAAAAATGTTAATGTGCTCTAAGTTTCACTTCTAACAGTTAAAGATTCAATTGACTAAAATATAGAATTCAAACCTATCTAGCCCCTTACCCTCTAGCTCAAATAAAAGAATGTTGAGAATAGAGTTGCATGGGCTGATGCCCCAAGTAATGGATATATGCATATAATGTAAAATGATATTTGTTCTCTAAGCAAATTGAGTTGTTGGCATGAATAGAAATTTGATGGAGTTTTCAAGAACACTGAAATAGAAACTGACCATCATAATGGCAAATTGGAATGGAGACAATGATTGGCTGTGTTGAAGTTTTCACCTGCATCCTGCATAGAGTCCACAATGAAAAAGATAGAAGTTTAGGAAATGGTCAAGGGGAGAAAGGTTTCTACTTTTAAGTGCTTCCATTGACAGTGGGTCTCAGTGACAAGCTCGTATTTTTTTTAATTTTGGCTCGTAGGAAGGCTATATGTAACATTCTGAAATAGGTGAGAGTTACTTTAGTGAAACTTTGGAAGTCATCATAAATCCAGCCTTTTCTACCTTTTGCTCCTTAGTGGGTAAAACCAGTAGCTTATAATATAGATAGAGGAAAGCTTGCCGAGATTAATATGATGAACAACAGGATATTTGCCAAAAGGCAACATAATAATACAGAGAGTATGTCCATTTTACATTGTACAGATTAAATTTTGAGGTGACTAGGATTCTTCTTTGGCAACCAAACATCCATATTACAATCAATTAATAATGTCTAGAGTAACCTGTAGAGAGCCCAGATATTATGGTGTTAAAAAGCATTTTACGAGAAGCAAATTTATGTTCGAGAACCAGAAACCTGTTTAGAGTACTCAATTATGGATGTTGGTTTAGGTGGTCAAACCCCTTCAAAAATGCTGGGAGCACTGAAAAATTACAGCGAAAACTGCACAGAATACAAACCTGGTGTATATTGTTGAAAAGAAGTGCCTCAATCTAGAATACATTGGAGATTCAATGTTACCAAATTCCTGTAGATGAGACAAGTTTTCAGGAAGAGATACGGTAAGACACTGTGGAGCACATGGAAGATAACAAATAGTTCGAAAAACAACAGGTCTCAAATGTGCAAATGATTTTCACATATTAACAACTAACTGTTAACTCGAATGAAAGCCCACCAAGAACGTCGCTGATCTCCCTGATGGAGCACTATACTTACTCCAACCAAATTTGCAATAGCCTGACCCACCTTTTGATGAGAAAAATAAGAAAAGATGAATAAGCTTAAAGAAATCACTTCTCTTTGTAGTGTTCACGTAATACACAGTGATATTAGAATTTATCAAAAATGTGCAGATTGAATCAGCAAAACAGAACAACTAGAGCATTGTGCCAACTAAAAGGCAGAATATAACCATTGAAAGGTACATACCGTCAATAACAATAGCACCAGGTACTTGAGCACGTTGACCATATATACTCATGAATGACAAGTCTGGTACTGAATTTGGAAATGTCCTGCAATCATATACACCTCATCAAGCCCAGCTACGAATAAAACTCCCACTGACTACTTTATTACTGATGAGTTACAACATATTGCATGTTTTTACTTTTTACTTTTATAATATCGGACTGAGATGGATTAAATGGAGCAACATGGATAGTGTGGATTCAAATAGTAGACTCCAACTTGTTACGAATTGAGGCTGAGTCGTTGTTGTGGTGTTGCTCCCTTCAAGATGAAAGTCAGTTTACATGATATTAGTGATTCCTTTGTTTGCTAGTTTTAAAGCTTCTTAAGACTGGTGGGAACACAGGGATGTCACCAAAATGTGACAATTGCCAGACTAAAGAGACGAATAGAAGCAAAATAGCTGCAGATATAAGAATGTTCATTACATCAAGTTTTTTTTTGGTAACTAACTTTATATTAATCGCCAGGAAACAACATTACAATACCATAGCCCGTTTAACACAACTAGCTATCTAAAGAAAATCAGCACAAGCCTAAGCTGAACTAGCAAAAAACGGTACTCAATCTAGCTAACCAAGCTAGAACAACATGCTGCGTAACAAGATTTGGACATCATGAGATGCTCTAACATTGGACAAGTAGGCAAACTCTCTAGCTATAAAGTCCCAGTTCCTTGATTTCTTTTCGAATATCCTCTGATTTCTCTCCATCCAAATGGCATAAACACATTCTGCATAGACACTTCTGAAGATGTGAGCTTGTTGAGTCCCCTTTTTGCATTCTGGATTATCCAAGTTACATGTTGGTCCCATCCAGTGGTCGGCCTGTTGAAGCCATAGGAGAATCTTATTCCATATTGCTCTAGTGAAATCACAACTCATGAACAAATGATTTCTACTTTTAGGATAAGTATGACACATGACACATTCTAAGCCAACAGCTATGCGCCATTTTGCTAGCTTATCAGTAGTGAGAAGCTTGTCTTGTAGATGCAACTTAGGTCTAGCATCATTCTTGTACATCACACATTTCCAGGGTACTCTAGGGTAACTAGGTAGCAACTGCTGGCCCCTCTTTTATCTGCATTTGCAACAAAGTCTGTCGTGCTTCCAAGATTTTCCTCATGATCCAACAAGCTTATCGGGGAACTCTGGCTGTGGTGAGAGGCTGACCTTTGAGGTAGAACTCATGGATCCATTTGATCCATATAATTTGTCATCTTTATGAGCAAGGTCTATTCCAGATCCTTATGTTAAGGAGGTTTAAACCTCCAAAAGTTCTGGGCAAACAAATCTTTTCCCAAGAGACGGCATCTTTTGTAATAGTTTTAGTGCTCGACCACACAAAACTTCTACAATATGCATCAATCAAATGCTGGGACCAATATGATTGAACTCCAAAAAGAACAGATTGCACAAGTCGAACTCTTCCAGCATGAGAGAGTTTCTTAGCTGTCTAGGAGGTAATTCTAGCCACTATTTTCTCTATAAGAGGTTGCCATTGAATAAAGGAAATCCTTTTAGTGGATAGGGGGACTCCCAAATACCGAATAGGTAACTCACCAGCAGGAATGTCAAGCTTATGTACAATTCTATCTCTTTCCACATGATCAGCTCCACCAAAATAGATAGAGCTTTTCTGTAATTGGCTTGTAACCCTGAAGCTTTTGAAAACTGCTCGAAAGCTTGGTAATGTGCATTAACCGAATTCAGGTCATCTCTAGAAAATAACAGTAAGTCATCTGCAAAGCTCAAATGGGTGATCTTCAATTTAGCACATCTAGGGTGGAAGTGAAAGGATTTGTTGTCCTTAAGTTCAAGTAGTTTCTTGCTCAAATATTCCATAGCCATTGCAAATAGATAAGGGGAGATGGGGTCTCCCTGTCTCAATCCTATAGCAGCATCAAATGGCTTTGTAGTTTCCCCATTCACCATCACAGTTTGCACACATTCTATTATCCAAGAGACAAACCTGTCAGGGAACCCCAACCTGCTTCAAATGGGGCCATTCTACTGAGTCATAGGCTTTCTGCAAATCAATCTTCACCATATATCTGGGAGAGACATTTTTCCTTCCATAATCTTTGACCAATTCATGGGCCAAGATGATATTATCTGAGATTTTCCTTCTGAGCATCAGAGATGATACTAGGTATAACTTTCTGAATCCTAGCAGCCAAGAATATTTCTATGATCTTATGCAATATAGTGCAGCAAGCAATTGGTCTATACTTCTTTACTGTCAGAGGACTAGGATTCTTTGGAACTAAAGTGATCGTAGTACCGCTAATAGCTTTAAACATTTTCCTCGATGCAAAGAATTGTTTAACTGCCAAATCACCTCATCCTTCAATATTGGCCAAGCTTGTTTAAAGAAATCAGAGTTGTACCGCCAATACCTGGAGCTTTATCATCCTCTATGGCCTGTAATCCAGACCATACTTCTTGGTCAGTAATATCATCACATAGCTCCCTTCTTTGTTGTTGAGAGAGGGTTGGACCTTTCATCACTGTAAGCCTGTTAACTGCTGGGATTGAAGGGGAAGCTGTACCCATAAGGGACTTATAGAAAGCAATAATTTCCTCTTTTATAGCTAGAAGATCAGTCAGTGCACACCAGGAAGGGATGTAAGATGTAGTATCTACTTATTTTGTGTACACCAGTAAGGGATGTAAGATGTAGTATCTACTTATTTTGTGTTCTGTACTTAACCAAAGCCCAAAGCTGAGAAATACTTGGTATTGACATCCCCAAGTTTTATCCATTTTGCACGAGCTTTCTGCCTAACATCACTTTCTTCCACAAGTGACCATTTCTCCAAATCCAGTAAGATCTGTTTCTCTTTTCCCAAGAGCTGGTCAGTAAATCGAGCATTTATCATCTCCTGAGTTAGCTGCAGTTCCTCTCAAGCTCGCGTAATTTTCTGAGAGATACTCTTGAATTCTGCATTGTTCAGTTGCTTCAACAAAGGTTTAAGCAACTTAAGCTTTAACCATATATCCTTCATTGGCCACATGTCTAGTTTCTGTTCCCAACTTTGTTGCACCATAGGTAGGAAATCCTAATGACCAGTCCACACATTGAAGAATCTGTAAACAAAGAAAACAAGAGATTCATGGTTGTACCGATACCAGTTGACAGCAATTGGCCAGTTTCCTACGGTTGACCGATTGATCCATAAGAGCGGTAAGAGGATGATATTTACAAGGACGGGAAGCGGTATCGAACAAGAAGAGCTGGAAGCGAATCACCCTTTGAAAAGCTTCTATCTGACAGGAGGAAGTACTCAACTAGTGAATGAAAGGAAAGATGTGGGACATTGATGTTTCTAGCCTTAGTCTTGAGGGGCAGGATCATAGGAGAATGATCAGAAATGAAAGGAAGTTCACCCTCAGTTAATACGTGCCCCCATTGCAATATCCATTCATGATTACCAAATGCTCTATCTAGTCTGCTGCTTATTTGACCATGTATAATACTCCCCTTTCCACGGTAATTCAGACACCAGAGACCAGTAATACACTCAGAATAGGCTTTGGTCTCTGCATAGGTAACTGCGTTCCCAAATATCCTATCTTGAGGGCGGAGCATAGCATTGAAGTCTCCTATAATCAACTAGGGAACATGAACTCCAAGTGCAACCTGTTTCAATCCTTGCCACATAGCCTCTCTATGTTCAATTGCATTATAGCCATTTATTAGTGCAACTATACAATCTAGAGGTCCTTGTCTCTCCTTGACAAGACAAGACAGTGTAAAAATTGAGCATCCACATTCAATACAGTTATCTCATATAGATTTTTGTCCCATAGCAACCATATTCTCCCATTCACAGCCTTCTGGTAATTGCTTTCCATTCCTCAACAAGGGGCAATATTATTTCATACTTGTCTAGCATTGGGTACAACAACAACAACAACAACATACTCAGTATAGTCCAACAAATGGGGTCTGGGGAGGAGGGTAGTGTACGCTGACCTTACCCCTACCTGGAGAGGTAGAGAGGTTGTTTCCGATAAACCCTCGGCTCAAGATAGGTGGAGAAGAAGAAAAGGAAAAAAAAAAAAAAAGAGGGAGGAGAAAGAAAGACGACGTGTCTAGCATTGGGTGATTTAACTTTTGTTTCAACTACTCCGGCAAGCTTAATGTTCTTTATTTTTAAGTAATTCCTCAACTCCTTTTGTTTATACCTCTTATTCATACCATTCCAGAAAAGCCAATTCAAAATGAAGGTTTGGAGCCACCTCCTTTATCCGGAGGTAGAGTAAGATTCACACTAGACCTTTTTTTGGCTAACACAGCACCAGAAGTTGATGAAGAAGAAGTTGATGAAGGACCCAGGGCAGGGAAATTACTAAATTAAGCTCAAGGCTTCTCATCAAGGCTTTCTCCTTCTATGCATGAGGTTGAGGATCCACAATTTTACTTTTCGACACACTGAACTACTACATGAGTAGCAGGTGGAGCTTCTTTAGGGACATTGTTGATCACCTCAATACCGGTAGCACCTACTTGGATGTTAGGTGCAAACGTGCAGTAACATTTGGAGGGACTGGCCCCTTAGTTTTCCATTCAATAGTAACCTTCCTTGATTCTCTTCTTCTTTCTTGTGGCACATAATTCTGAGTGCCAGGTTTAGGAGGAGGTGGACACTTATGCCCCACTACTTGGCATAGTTGAGAGAACTCAGGTTTCCAATAAAATATAACCTCCTGGTGAATTGTCGACCATTTGGATCTAACACTGTAATTGCTTCAGGCAATTCTCCGGTGACAATTACTTCAACAAGCATCCTAGCATAGGAAATTCGTGTCTGCTTGGAAGTACATTCATCTGCAAAGATGGGAGTTCCAATAACACTTGCAATCCTACTAAGGGAGTTGCTATTCCAACAACTCATAGGGAGATATGGGAATTTCACCCACAGTGGAATCTCAGCAGTGTTGAAATCAAATTCAGGTGTCCAGGGTTTAAGAATAATAGGTCTATTGTTGATTGAATAGGGTCCAGAACAGTAGACTGCATTCAGATCTTCAATAGTTTGGAACTTAATCACATAGTAGCCCTCATCATGGAGATATAGATCAGGATTTGCAGCTTGTGCCCAGTTTTGGCTAACAAATCTACGCATGACACTCTATCCTGGTGCAACACCTATGAAATAGGCTACTAACGCACATCCACAATTTGAGGGGGATATAGGATAGAGCCATACCATTCTCCGATGACCTGTTATTCTTAAACAAGCTGGTCCATGCAGGTAGCTTCCCTCTGTCATTAAGCATATTAGCTGTTTTATCTAATTCCTCAATAACCTTGGGTGTAGATACTGTTTCACTGGAGCTCCCCTTACCGGCATCCACTTTTTCCATAGGAGGTGGAGTAGTAAGGTCTAATCGACCTAGAGATTGAATTGTCTCAGGCGACATGCGACACCCATCGCCTGTCGAAGAAGAAGTTGCCGCGACACCCATCGCCTGTCGAAGAAGAAGTTGCCGCCACAACTACCGGTAATCGAGCACCTACAAAACTACCAAATGCTACTAATGGTTGTTTCTGGCCTCATCCTCTTCCTCTTCCCCGTCCCCTAGCCATGGGTGAAGACACAGAGGTGAACATTAGCAATCGTACGCCGAGCACCATGAGAGAGGGTAGAAAGTTAAGCTTTAAAACAACTAAAAAAGGTTAAAAGTGCAACCTAGAATTTCATGCAGTTTTGATGACATTAAGTTAAGCTTAAAATAACTCGAAGCTAACTGCTAGTTGAGTGCATTACAAAATATTCATTAGGCAAAGGTAAAACCGCGCAATTTATTAATTATCATTACGACATATAGTATTTTATTGAGCAAATGTTCAATGATGTACCTTTTATGAAAAATACGCCTTCCATGCCAAGTTATATGAAACTAGCTCGGCCTTCGTACGCCAAATTTTTTTTAACCATTCAACTGATATAATTAATTTTATTCAACTTCACCAGTTTCAAAATCCTACGACTACTCAAATTCAAACTTTGATGTCAATGTTAAACTATCAAATTAAGTTTTCAACAGATAATATATTATTCTACTAACACATATGCAAGTTGCATTAAAATCTCTCCAAGCCCAACCACGTGATTTGCATAAAGCAGGATAGAGAAAGTAATTTCTCATATTCTACTACACGTATAAGCATTTAGCTAAATAAATTATAGCTTTTAGTCATCCTTTTATCTAAAATCATGCTGAATTGGGCATAAGTATAAGCCTCTAGAAATATCTTGTCACCAAATCTAGGTGGCTCTTGTCCAGATTTAGTACAAAGACAAGACAGAGGCAAAATTCTGATAGGAAGGACAATGTTGCCATCGGGATGTAGTTCGCTCAGTTCAGATTTAGCATAAACACAAGACAGAGGTAAAATTCTCATAAAGACACAATTTTTCCAAATTCAATGTTGGTTATGAGTAGCAGGGTATACACACAGAGGCACAAATAAGTACATAAACAGATTCCATAGTCGTGTAAAGTCCTTTCTTCAGCTGTTATTTCCTTCATAATTCATCATATACACCTACTACAATTTAGATGCCTTTTCTTTTTCATCTATCCTTTTCGATAATAATGTGTTCTTTCAATGCAGTTCAAGCGCAAGTTGTGTTATAAATTGAGTATCTATTTCAATTCAAAACAACAATTGAAACTCGCTAAATAACTGTGAAAACAATTTAACGATATTACCGAAGAGGACCCAATCGCAAGTGAGTTTCCGCGAAAAAAATAGAATCCCAAGGCTCATGTTGATTTTGAAGAAAATAAATCCACAGCCGATTATCGGAAACAATGAATTTCCACGTTTTACACACAGAGCTCAGCTTCGCCGACTCTTTTGGCCCTAAAATCTTCAGAATTTGAATAAATATATCCAACGGTATCCGATCAAATTCACCAGTTGACGCCGTCTGTATATACATCATCTGCTGGAACCGATCGGACGAGTAGGCTCTCGAATTCGAGTTCGAGTTGGAACTCGAACGAGTCGATACCGATTCCCATACCTTGCGAAACAGCGTGGTCATGGTCCTGATTCTTCCCACTGGAGGATTTCAGTGTCCCATGGAACTAAACTAAGTTTGCATTTGCGAACGTGGAAAGAAGATGATTCCTTTGACCAACACGTGGATACGCTTTCCGCCTGTAATATTTTATTGTAGTAGCTGAAAATTATTAGTGACCGGGTTTTGAATTATGAGGCATTTTAAACATTTTATTCCTTGCAAATATTAAACATTAAAACATGTATCAAAGTGAATGGACATTATTTACCCTAAAATTTGGATAACAATTAAACTTATATTGTGATTTTAAAGATATATAATTCTAAGTAAATGACTAAATAGAACTACAAAATAAATCAAACTAGTGTGTAAGGTGAACCTAGACCTCGAACTGAAGTAACCTCGAGGTGATATTATAAGAGCAATAAAGAATAAGTAATTATGATGAGCAATAAGCGAGAAAGAAATGATTGTATAGCTTTTCCTTAGTGAACAATGATGATTACAAATGAATAGAATTCCCCTTTATATAGTAGAGGAATCCTAATTAAGGTATACTTCTAATTACAGTAGGAAATCGGATAAACAACTAATTAACCGCTATAGATTTGATCCGTTCCGAGATTCATGCCATGATCCTCGACATATCGCGGATATTTCGCCTTTTCCGTTACAAAGCTATCCCGATATTACTCGAAATCTATCTCTTCTGGCCTCGATTGCTATTGACATCGATCTGGAAAGAGGCTTCAATTTTGGACTCAACGCCTTAGCTCTTCGATGCAATGTCCCAATATCGATCAAACAGCGAAATCGGGTAGCCCCGATTTCTACCGTGTACATATAGTCCCCTCGTTTATTAGAATATAATGATAAGAAACGATTTGAACCTTGATATTCCTACGACCTCGGTAGACAGTGATGTCATCCTCGTGACGTAAGCGATGGAAGTGACCGAAATATCCCGTCAGTACAGTTCCCCAAACCATTAATGCGCGTCAGTGGGCGGTCGGCCACTAGTGTCGTCGAACCGTCACCGTAGATCTATAAATATGGCTTCTTTTGTTGAATCAAACTTTTACTTTCATCTTCATCACTTCTTCTAAGCCTTTAGCTCTCTCAATCATTTCTCTTTCATTTCTCCTTAGGCCATCTCTGCTAGTTTCAAACCACCAAAACTTAATACTTTCTTCTTTTTTCTACTCGTATAATGGCGTAAACATCCAAAACCGTTCCACAAAAGGAAAAGGCTTCATCTTCTTCTTCACGGCCGGCCGGTGATAAAACGCTGACCGTTCCCTAGGGAGTATGTTCTCGGCTCGTTTGGTCTAAAGTCCGACTTCTAAGTCGAGAACCCTCCATCGGTCCCTGGCTGATGTGAGTACGTATCGAAATATATCTGCTCGATAACAGTGGGATATCTCGAGGACGTAAAAAGGGATTGCAACTGCGGGGACAAAGTTGTAGAGATATCTTCTCCCAAAGAAAGCATTACTACCCACGTGGAAGGGTTTCTAAGTGTTTACACTTACCCTTTCACGTTGGGTCCCCCCGATCAAGTTATTATAGACTTCAGTAAGAGATACCAAGTGAACCTTAGCCAAGTTCACCTTTCCTTCTAGCGCATCGTGATCATGCTTCGGTTCTTTTCCAACAAACTCAAGGGGTTGTCGTTCACTCTCGACCACCTCATTAGGTTATACCGCCCCCGAATCCTTCGAGGGTTGATCAAACTGCAACGTCGAGCGACCAAGGCATTTTTATCGAGTGTCGACGAGAACAAGGACTGGGGGTGGATGAGTCGGTTCGTTCGGGTGAGGACCTGTGACCTTATCCCAAAGGAGAAAATGCCATTTCCCGAGAAATGGAACCTGGAACGTAAGTAACACTTTACTCGTTAGTTTCCATGTTTCTATTCTTTTGCTTCATTTAACGTCTCCCTTTGTCGTGCAGTGGTTTCTTGGATGCCTCGAGCGATTCTTGACCTCGAAGACCAGGTTCGAAAGCTGGCTTCGACTTTCTCCTAAGCTGAGCGTTGTTGGCGCGACTTGGCAAAAGGCAAATAGGAGGCAAAAAACCATGGTGATTTTCCCTCTCCTTATTTTCGAGGTGTTGGGTACGTTCCTTTTTTCTACTTAGTCTCTTTGTGTGCATGCCTTAACAAAGACGTAGTCTTGAGGCCCCCGAGCGGCAAGGAAGAGACCATGGCCCGGTTGTATTGGTAAAAATAAGCTTCACACGTGTACTAATTATGATGACTCAGCAATCCATGTAGAGCAATGAAAACATGACAACTGGACGAGACTTTACGAAGAGTTACGAGACAAAAAGGAATGGAACAACATACCCACAAGGTAATCAGGTACGGGAATCTCAATCTAATTGAGGAGATGAAGAGACACGGTTAAAATGAATCGAGGCAGAATAAAAGGCAGATTCGAGATCTTCAATCAATGAGGCAAAACGTTACATAATCTTCACACAACCGTTACGATTAATCATTGTAACGTTACATTAATGCCATTATTAGTCATTAATGCTCAATCACTGAAAAGAGTAGACGTTATATTAAGAGATTCCCTATAAAAGGGAGTAAAATATAACTTGGAAGGACACGTCCGAACCACTACTGAAATATACTTACTTTTACGCATCCTTACTGCTTTCTATTTACGAATCTATTTACAATTATTTGCATATTCTCTTGATTATCACTTGGTTCTTGAATGGTCCTTGCTTTCTTTTCTTTTGCTTGACATGCACGAAGGATGAATCTTCATTTAGTTTATGAGCCATCACTTCTGGAGGTATACCTGTCATATCTGAATGGGACCAAGCAAAACAATCTGCGTTAGCTTTACCTCTTCTCGCGGAACATAGCCTCATGCCTATATGAACTTTTTGCTCAGGCTCCTGCTCGAAAAGTGGGATAACTTCGAGCTCCTCAGTAGTTGTTTTGATATGCTCGTCTTCTTTTGGCTCCTGAATAACATCGGGTCTGGAATCCATGTCCGTGTGTTTTGATGTTGCCTCTATGGTGATTTGGTTCACCTTCTCGTGGCTATCTTCTTTCGTACCTGTTTGGGTGATTTCCTCATCTTTTAATTCTTCCGCTACCTTTTTTTTGTTAGAGTGCACTACTGAATTTATATTCCTTGAGGTTTGTTGATCGCCTTGAATCTGTTGAATTCCCCATTTGGGAGGGAATTTAATTACTTGATGTAAAGTATATGGTATTGCTTCCATATCATGGATACATGGTCTCCCCATGATTACGTTGTAAGCCATATCAGTATCAATGACTTGGAATTTCGTATTTTTGATTACTCCTTCTGCATAGGTACTAAGCTCAATTTCTCCTTTTGTTATGACCGTAGAGTTGCCAAAACCAGATAAGGCTCGTGCTTTTGGGATTACTCGATCCTCCATTAGCATTTCTTCCACAACTCTCAACAAAATGATATTGACTGAGCTACCCGGATCAATCAACACTTTTTTTACGTTAGTGTCATGTATAAGTAGGGATATTACTAGTGCGTCGTTATGAGGAAGCAACAATTCGTTGACATCTGCGTCGTCGAATGATATGTTGTCTGTTTTTATGGCTTCAAGAATCCGCTTCCCATGTATAATTGTGAATTTTGTTGTTCTTTTGCAAACTACTCCATTCACCTCTTCTCCTCCGTGTATCATATTCATTGTTCTCTTAGGAGATGGTGGCTTTGGGGGCTCTTGCATGTTCTTCACATATGCTTGTTTACCTTTTTCACTAAACAGTTCTGTTAGATAGCCCTATTTTAATAATTATTTTACCTCACCTTGCAATAATCTGCAATCTGATGTTCTGTGTCCATGGTCGTTATGGAATTCACACCAGAAGTCTGGATTCCTTTTGTTTGGATTCGATCTCATTTCTTTAGCCCATCGAACTTTATCGCCCATGTTTCTCAGTACTGTAATTAAATCATGAGTACTTACATTGAAGTTGTAGTCTCCGATTCTTGTATTACCTCTATTTCATTCATCTCGATCCTTTATGGATATTGATAAGGAAGAGCTCGTATCGCTATTTGACGATCTATATCTGACCGTGTGTTTTCAAACTTGGAACAAGTTTCTCGTCCTGAAGGTCCCATATATGTATCGTACTTGTTCTTACCTGTTCTCCTTTCTGGTTCGGAGCATCTAGAACTGGTTCGATCTTAAGCTTTTGATTGAGCAATGGTGTATTCTTCTATTCGTAACTTGGTGTTATACCTGTTATAGACATTGTTCCATGTCGTGGCTGGGAATTCTCTCAAGCTTTCCTTGAGTTTTCTTGTGGCTTCTGAGCTTCTGTCATTTAAATTGCTTGCAAATGCCATTGCTACCCAATTGTCAGGTACCCTTGGTAGCAACATTCTTTCTCGTTGAAACCTGTCTACAAACTCATGGAGCAACTCCGCGTCTACTTGTTTTATTTTGAATATGTCTTTCATTATTTTTTCGACTTTTTGTGCACCGGAATGTGCTTTTATAAAAGAATCTGCAAGCTCAGCAAAAGAGTCAATAGAATTTTCGGGTAGAAGAGAATACCATGTTAGTGCTCCTTCGGTGAGTGTTTCTCAGAACTTCTTGACCAGCACTGATTCAATTTCTTGTTTAGTCAGATCGTTGCCTTTTACTCTTGTAGTAAAAGCAGTTACATGATCACGTGGATCAGTTGTCCCGTCGTACTTGGGAATATCAGGCATTTTGAATTTCTTGGGAATAGGCAAGGGTGCTGCACTTGGCTTCCAAGGTTGTTGAGAATATCTATCAACGTCAATGCCTTTGATGATAGGTGGTACTCCAGGAATTTGCTCGATTCAGTCGTTTTGTTCCTTCACCTGTTTCTGCAAGGTTAGTAATAAAGATTGTAATTCTGAATTATTGGACATACATGTTCTTGCTTCGAGGGACTCATTCAGAGTGCCTCTACTTCCTGAGTTTGCTAATCCGGATTGTGGATTTTCTACAGTTGTGGTGTTGTTAGGAGGAGGTGTAGGTGATGCAGCTGGTAGTCCCCTCATGAAAGCTTGTAAGGCTTGAGTCACATATTCACCAACCGTTTGTCTTACAAGGTCTTGTTCTCCTGTTTGTTCATTTCCATTGTGATTATTGTTTTGAGTCATAGATCTCTCAGGGGATTGTTCCCTTGAGCCTCGTGGGGATCCAGAAGGTGATGGAACTAGAGTTCCAATCCTCTGTTGGTTGTTGTCGTTGGTGTTCGACATAATTCACAGAATGTTGTTTGATAAAAAACAGAGATTATCAGATTCCTGGTAACGGAACCAATTTGTTTAACCAAAAGAATTAGATTCTTTGCCAAAGCTATTTTAAGAAGAACACAGGTTTCTGATAACCAAAAGAATATGAAAATAATTGTAAATAAATTCGTAAATAGAAAGCAGAAAAAATGCGTAAAAAGTAAGTATATTTCAATAGTGGTTTGAGCGTGTCCTTATAAGTTATATTTTACTCCCTTTTATAGGGAATTTCTTAATATAACATCTACTCTTTTCAGTGATTGAGCATTAATGACTAATAATGGAATTAATGTAACGTTACAGTGATTAATCGTAACTGTTGCGTGAAGATTATGTAACGTTTGACTCATTAATTGAAGATCCCCGAATCTGCCCTTTATTCTGCCTTGATTCATTCTGTCCCGTTCCTCTTTGTCTCGTACCTTTTCGTAAAGTCTCGTCCAGTTGTCACATTTCCATTGCTCCACATGGATTGCTGAGTCATCATAATTAATACACGTGTGAAGCTTATTTTTACCAATACAAAGCGGAAGATCATTTCCAGCATCTTTCAATCACCTTCGAAATCCTGCGCAGGTATAACATGAAACTAAATCCAGAAAAATGCGCTTTTGGCGTTGAATCAGGTAAGTTTTTGGGTTTCCTTGTATCAAATAGGGGTATAGAAGTAAATCCTGCTCAAATTAAAGCTATTGATGACATACCTGATATACTTACGAGCAAAAAAGAAGTTTAAAGACTAACAAGAAGAATTGCAACCTTAGGAAGATTTATCTCTAGGTCTTCGGAGAAGAGTTTTAAATTCTTTTCAGTTCTAAAAAAACAGAATCAGTTCGAATGGACTGAAGAATGCCAACATACTCTCAAATATCTGAAGGCCTATCTATCAAAACCTCTGTTGCTGTCTAAACCAAAGGAGGGGGAAAGGATGTATGTCTATCTTGCCGTTGTAGAAATTGCCGTAAGTGCAATATTGGTAAGAGAAGACAAAGGTAAACATTCTCCAATTTATTATGTAAGGAAGTCTTTATTAGATGCTGAAACTAGATATCCTCATCAAGAAAAATTAGCCTTAACTCTAATCATGGCAGTTAGAAAGTTAAGACCATACTTTCAATGTCAACCAATTATTGTTGTGACCTCATATCCACTGAGAAATATTTTTCATAAACAAGTTATCAGGGAGATTGCTAAATGGGTAATAGAATTAAGCGAACATGACATAATATATCAGCCTAGAAGTGCAATAAAGTCTCAAATTTTAGCTGATTTCGTCGCTGATTTTAATACTAGCATAATCCCTGAAGTGAAAAAAGAATTACAAATCTTCAACGGGGCTAATCAGGAATATGGACCCTATTTACTGACGGCTCTTCTAATGTAAAAGGAGTCGTCTTGGGAATTTTTTTAATATCACCTACGGATGAATAGATACGACAAGCCATTAAATGTTATCCCATAACTAACAATCAAGCAGAGTACGAAGTTGTCATTACAGGACTTGAATTAGCACGAGAAATCTCAATTGAGCATATCGTGATCAAAAGTGACTCTCAACTAGTGGTAAACCAGAGCAGGGGACTTATACCGCTAGAGAGGCTTGGATGCAACAATATCTGGAAAAGGCATGAGACCTAGTAAGACAATTCCAGTCATGGAAGGTTATGCAAATACCTAGGGAGGAAAATGCAGAAGCGGATGCATTGGCTAACTCGCAGCAATTACTGACGTAACAAATAAAGACAGTGCAATTGTGATACACTTATTTCATTCAGCAATCGACCAGGACAAAAATGAGGTATCACTTAACAATTTAACCTGGGATTGGAGAAACGAAATTGTAAACTTTTTGCAGAATGGTACCGTACCAGAAGATAAAAAAGCAACTCAAGCACTTCGCCGGAAAGCTGCACGGTACTGCCTAGTTCGTGATACTTTATACCGCAAAATGTTTGGAGGTCCCTTAGCAAAGTGCCTTGGACCCAATCAAATGGAGTACGTGATGAAGGAGGTACACGAGGGACACTACGGAAATCACGCAGGAGCGAGATCCTTAAATAAAACCCTAATCAGAGCAGGGTACTATTGGCCTAAAATGGAAGAAGGCGCTGAGAATTTCATAGCTAAATGCGACAAATGTCAACCATATGCTAACAATATGCATCGACCAGCAGAGTTACTCCACCCAGTGGTGTCACCATGGGCCATTCATGAAATGGGGCATGGATATAGTGGGACCTCTTCCTCCAGCTAAAGGAAAGGTACGTTTCTTACTCGTATTAACAGATTATTTCACAAAATGGATGGAGGCAGACGCTTTCAAACAGGTGCAAGAAAAAGAAGTGAAAAACTTCATATGGCGACACATAATATGCCGCTACCAAAGGAGATCGTATGTGACAATGGCCCGCAATTCATAGGCTCACAAATCACAGAATTCTTCGAAAGCTGTCAAATCAAACGAATCACTTCATCACCATATCACCCCGTGGCTAATGAGCAAGCCGAGTCAACAAACAAAGACATTGTCAACAACTTAAAGAAACGGTTGGAAAAAGCCAAGGGAAACTAGCCTGACGAGCTACCGGCAGTACTATGGGCTTATAGAACTACTGCAAAAATAGCCACGGGAGAAACTCCATTCGCGATTGTTTATGGTTCCGAAGCTTTAATACCGATGGAAATCGGCGAAACAAGCATGAGATTCACAACAACAACGGAAGAAAAACAACGACGGGTTGAGAACAAATCTGGATTTGCTCGAGCAAAGGAGAGAAGTTGCATTAATACGTATGGCATCCCAAAAACAGATAATAGAGCGATATTACAACAGAAATTCTCACCTCAGATATTTCAAAATTGGGGACTTTGTCCTTAAAAAAGTCTTCCAATCGACAAAGAAAGCCGGTGCAGGAAAACTAAATCCAAATTGGGAAGGACTTTACAAAGTCTGAGGCATTGCTGGAAAAGGCGCTTATGAGCTAGTGACTATGGATGGCAGAATTTTACCAACAAGCTGGAATGTTGTTCATTTGAAGAAGTATTACTTCTAAGTAAAAGGAATACCCCCGGTCAGGTATCTTTATGTTCAATTTTACTTTTGTATAGTTAAAATTATACTAACCATTTTAGATGATAGGCAAAAAGCTAACACATCACCAGATGATGATATTAGACCTTCATAGACACGAGGAAGTAACTGAATTCCCGGTCTAGGGTTACAACTTTCCGATGGACGTTTTTAAGGGTTAAGTAGTCATCATCTAAACTATATACCTTCGAGTCCCGTATGTTTTTCCTTTTCAGGAAAAGGACCACAAGGAAGGAATAGTCAAGTGCTCGAGATTTTATTCTTCAAAGCTCAAACACTTGGGGACTATACAATATGGAAGGCAAAGAAGAAGTAGATAAGATTGTCAAAAATGGCAAAGCTCAAGCGTGAAGATCCATCTTCCCAACAAGTCAAGTATTATGAGCAAAATCAAAGAGCCAAAGACAAAAATACAAAGCCTGATTCAGAAACCTTCAAAAAATATATTTGTAAATGTAAACGAATGTTTAGGTTAAAGGCAGAATATTAGTTACGGGTAAAAATGCACATCCTTGTACTTATTCAAAAACTGTTGTAAATGAAAACAGTTATGGATAGAAAAGCATTATCCTTGTACTTATTCAAAAACTGTTGTGAATAAAAACAGTTACGGATGGAAAGGCATTACCCTTATATTTATTCAAAAAACTGTTGCAAACAAAAACAGTTATGGGTAAAAATTCATACCCTTGTATTTATTCAAAAACTGTTATAAATGAAAACAGTTATACCCTTGTATTAATTCGAAAAACTATTGCAAAAGAAAAACAGTTACGGGTACAAGATCATACCCTCGTGTTTATAATAAATCTGTTGTAAGAAAAACAGTTACAAAAGAGTTATGGACGATACACAAACACATGTAAAATGTTACGAAAGTCCAAAATAATACAAAGACTTTCTTCAAAACATTGTTAAGAAAAACATGTGAAATTCCTATCTCTCTTTTGCACAGTTACACCATTATGAAGTAGAGACGTCTTCTTCATTAAGTGTCGATAAAAAAAGGGCCTTCTTTTATAAATCGTGCCTATTACGAAAAGGTACGATAAATCTAAGCATTTTTCAATGCAAAGTCAAAAACTAAGGGGTAAACCAAAAACCTCAAAAGAAAGCATGCAAAGACTTAATAGTAAAACAAAAACTCAAAGAAATAAAAGTCATGCTAATATTAATATTGATATATTACGGCAAAAAACTAAGTATTAACTTAGTCTAAGCCGTATTTGTTTATACATAAGTTGCCCCTAAGTTGCCAGTTGAGGACTTACAAAGGATAAAACTTTACCCCGAAGGGACCAGGGGTAACCACCAATTGTTCCAAATAAAAAAAAAGAACCAAGTTCAATAAAATCTTTCACTAGATGGGGGGATTGTCTTTGTTGGCAGGAGGAGCGGCTTGAGATGGAGAGACACGAGCAGCAGGGACCTCAACTTCAGGTGCAGAGAAATTCTGACTTTGCTGAGACTTCTCAATCGTCTCTCTAGTTTTAGCAATTTCGGCTGCCAAGTCAAAATTCTCTTGGCCTATTTCCGTCAATGTGTCAAGACGAGCATTTAAAAAAGCCCAACTAACATCGACAATTGCTTTGTCCTCAAGAGCCTCATAGTCTTTCTCCCATTGTTTAGCTTCGGCTCTTAACTCATCTCTCAGCAACGGCAGCATCATGAGAAGCCTGTAAAGGAGCAAGGGATCTTTCTAGAAACTGGACCTTCTCTGACGAGTTACGGAGGTCTTCTTGGGTTTGGGTGAGCAATTGAACAAGTTCACCAGAGTATACCTCCTTTTGGTCCAACAAAGCCTTCAGGATCCTAATCTCTTCGGTGGCACGGGAAAGCTGCTCTGCAAAGGAAGACTCTAAGATATTTTTGTCCTTGCCTGCCTGGTTTGAAGACGCCTTCTCTATGGCCAGTTCTGTTGCAATAACTCTAACATGCTGCTCCAAGGTACACTTTTCCTCCTCTATTGCCTCCATATCAAGCTGTAAACTCTTGTACTGCTCCTTCCAATTGTCAGCCTCAGTATGGAAGTCATTCGTTGATTGCTTCACTTGAATGATTCTCTTCATTAACTTTGTGCCTATAAGGTTGATCTGCATAAAAGGATAAGCCAGGTACGATAAAAATATATAAATACATATGAAAGAAGAGCAAGTTTTACCTTTAGGGACGAGTGCACAATCTCGTTCATCCAAGTCAAGGAGCTGTGGCTTTCCAGCTTAGACTTCTCAACCGGGTCAATCAATGACTTTAACCCTACATCAGCCTGGCCCGACTTTTTCAAGAGGTTGCCCGCCGCAGGAACCTCTATTGTAACTTGCTTCATCACCCTCTGCTGGAAGACCCTACTTCAACAACAGAAGGCACGGAAGTGGGGGCGGGTGAAGGAGCTACGGGCGGAGTAGGCTGAGGATCAGAAATAGCAATGGGAGCTGAAACAACCATGGGAGTAGAAACAACAACGCGAGCAATAAACAAAAGTTCCGCAGAGTTAGGAGGATAGAAAACAGCAAGAGGGGCTTCATCAGAAACGATACCAAAACCTTGTTGGAACAGGTGATCAATGGACTCACGAACAGGAGAGAGAGTTGCATCTTGGGGAGCGGAACGTTATGATTCAGGAACAAGAGGATCAATAACGGGCGTAGATTCATCGTCAGAGATGACCCTCCTCCTACGTTACCTATAGACCAGCGAACCGTCCTCCTGTTCTTCTTCATTCTCTAAGGTCATGGACCCACTTGCCTTCCTTTTCGACGAGGAGGAGCCAACAATGATCTCCTGAGCCTTAGCCAGGGACAACTTTGAAGCGGACACAGCCGCAACAGAAATTCCACGAGCAGGAAACCCTACCAAATGAAAGGGATCAGATAAAGCTCAAAAAGGGAAGAATTAAAAAAACTTCACTTACCATAGGTTTTCACCTTCCAACAAAACCTCAAAGAGAGGTTCTTCCACGAACGTTCTTCTAAAGGAGCGATTATCAAAAGCTTTTCTACCCAATCACGAAAACCAGAGACATTCTCGACGGTTCCCATGGTTGTTGCAAAAGAAAAAGAAACAATCACTGTACTGATAGTTCATCAAAATGAAAGAAAAGGAAATTGAGAAAAATTGTACTCACGTACAAAGTTCCACTTCTCAGGGAAGGGGAGATTTTCTTCACCTACTAAACCTGTAGTAGGGACAACAACATACCGGGCATACCGCCCTCTATCATTGTCATCATTTGGAGTAACTAACACCCTTTTACTCCTAGCCGCGAGAATAAACACTCCTTGGTGGAACAACATCGGAGAATAGAGGTGAATAAGATGATGAAAAGTAAAGGGTACGGAAGCTAAATTGGCCAAATACCTAAGGCATGCGACTACTCGCCAAACAAGAGGACCGACTTGTCCCAAGCAAACTTTGAAGAATCGACAAAACTCACTGATAATAGGGTCGATGGGAGGCTTAAATCCTAATGTGAAGGGATAAGTATAAATATATGAATACCCAGTTTTATAAGAGGTTGTTCTTTGGTTATTGTTAGGAACTACAATAGGAAAATCAGGCTTCCAACAACAATCCCTGCGTACGAGTGACACTAAACCCTCTGTTATTTGGGTAGGATAAAGGTCAGCACTATCATGTGATGACATGGAAGAAAGCTTCTCACTCATGGCCTCACTATCCTTGGAAAAAGAATACTCGGCAGGAACTATCTCATCGACTCTCGGTTCACAGAGCGGTTCATTGTGTTCTCTACTCTTTGACGAAGATCTAGAAGCCCTAGCCCTCGAAGAAGACAAAGAAACAGTAGACCTAGAATAAGATGAAGGAGTAACATGAGAAGAAGAATAACCCCTGGAAGGTGTAGAACTTAAGCTTCTAAGTCTACCGCCCCTCCTACTCTGTGTTGGAGCAAAAGAAGGAGTCAATTCATCTACAATGATGACCTTTTTGGATTGCTGGTTTGAAGAAGACATATTTAGGAGGATGAAGAATTTACAAATAAAGAAAGAAGGTTAGAAGTTTTTCGTGAAAGTAAAGAAAGGAAAAAGGGTATTTATACTCGAAGGCGATCGTCAAAAAATGGAAAAAACAGTGATGTGAAAGTCATAATTGAAGTTGTCACTTCATGACTGATGCAGCCGCAAAAAGCCCTAAAAGGCGCTGAATAGTTGTAGAACGAATCCGAAAATGCCACGTGGCACGTGCATTAAATGGAAGTCACAAGCGACGTATACGTTCGGAGACGGATACAATGGTACGAGTGAAGCGGCGGCAAAATATTCCCGCCATAAATGAGTATCCACTTACCAAATATTTAATCGATAAATAAATGGTAAGTGGGGGGACTATCTGTATTGGTAAAAATAAGCTTCACACGTGTACTAAGTATGATGACTCAACAATCCATGTGGAGCAATGAAAACATGACAACTGGACGAGACTTTACGAAGAGGTACGAGACAAAGAGGAAGGGAACAACATACCCACAAGGTAATCAGGTACGGAAATCTCAATCTAATTGAGGAGATGAAGAGACACGGTCAAAATGAATCGAGGCAGAATAAAGGGCAGATTCGAGATCTTCAATCAATGAGCCAAAACGTTACATAATCTTCACGCAACAGTTACGATTAATCATTGTAATGTTACATTAATGCCATTATTAGTCATTAATGCTCAATCACTGAAAAGAGTAGACGTTATATTAAGAAATTCCCTATAAAAGGGAGTAAAATATAACTTGGAAGGACACCTTCGCATCACTATTGAAATATACTTACTTTTACGCATCCTTACTGCTTTCTATTTACGAATCTATTTACAATTATTTGCATATTCTCATGATTATCAGAAACCCAAGTTCTTCTTAAAATAGCTTTGGCAAAGAATCTAATTCTTTGGTTAAACACCGGTTCCAAAGCCGGGGAAAGATAATAAGAGGAAGAGGGTCACGATGTCTGAGGACCCCAAACCCAAAAATACACCAGCTCGAAGACCTAGGAGGAAAATTATCCATCTAACTATAGATTCGGTCCAAAGGTTGAGGGAAGAAGAAGAAGAGGAAGACGAAGGTGATAACTCGGCGTTGGTGATTCGGGTAAGAAAAACTGTCGAGACCGCCAAGTCCCCTAAGCCGGCGGTGGTTGCCGAGACCCTGCCTCGTGATGAGGAGGTTTCGAAGAAAGATTCGGGAAAAGCCCCCGAATCACCCGAGGTCAAGGTTATCACTCGCCCAACAAAAACCATACCACATGGGGTTGGTTCCGAGACCCCTAGAGCTTAACAGAGCGCCATGACTGACTCGCTCGGGATAGTGACAACAGGTCACTCGCCTTCTCTACCAGCTTTATTCAAGGAGGCCATAAGAGATGCTCGGGCTATAAGTACCCCTGAATTAGGCGAAGTCCCCAGTGAAGAGGATCCCTTTCAGGATTGTTTTTCCGTGGTCGATGATGCCTCTGATCTCAACGATGCATCTACCCTCTTTGAATAGGCCCAACGCCTTCTGACTCGGGTAAGTGTTAACTTTTTTGATGTAATTTTCTTTTACTTTTCCTTCCTTCTATATAACTTCTATTTTTTGTCATATAGGCTTTCTCCAAGTCTCGGGCTGACTTTAACCAATATGAGGCCGATCTCCAAAAGCTTTCGGAGGAGAGAAATGCTCTCAAGCTCCTCTGTGGGCAGAAGGATGGGGAGATCAAGGACCTCCGAGCTGATTTGGCCAAGGCCCGTAAGGAGGAAATTGAGTTGAACGAGCATGTAACTATTCTTTTGAAATGATACGGCCTCGATCCAAGGGTGGAAGTTAACATTTCGATGTCTCAATTGCAGCAAACAATTCAGAAGATCAAGTTATTCCGGGAGGAGGTCGATCAAGTTAAAGCTGATTGCCATAGGTGGAAGGAGGGTATGGACTGCTTTGATGTGGAGAAAGAGACTGCCTTGGCTCAACTGTCATCAGTAAAAGTCCAACTTCAGAGTGCTAGGGAGAAGTGCTCGGTTCAAGCCAAGAGGATCGAGGAACTCGAGGCTGAACTCGTTAAGGCCCAAACTGAGGCCGAAAAGGCAAATGCCTAGGCTGACAAATCAGTAGATATATACATGGTTGGTGTCGTTGCTCAAGCTCAGCTGAGGGAGGGCACCGATCAAGCGCAATGGACTGCTGAGCTGGCTAAGTGCCAATCTCAAAGAGAGACCCTCGAGGAGATTTATGCCCGAGGCTTCGACCTTTCTGAGGAGATAGATCAAGCAAAGATGCACGAAGCCAATGCCAGGCTATTGGCCTCTTCTGATGATGATGAAGGTAGCAAGAGTGGGTCTGATAAAGATGATGGGCCCGAAGAGGAAGCTGCCACCGAGGAAGAAGCCACCCCCGAGCATAGCTAGGACTCTTTACTTTTTACTTTTTGGTGTAGGACCCTTGTCAGTCCTTTGTAAATATTCTTGTTTAGATATATATAAAATATTTCCCTTTTGAATTTCTTCTCAGTTTCTGCCTTGTGATAATTTCAACCTGCTTTGTGCCTTGTAAAGTTTTTGCATACTTCATAATATGTTTAAGACTTCAGATTTGGGCCATTTAACCGAAGTCACAATAATACTGCTTTCATAGTTGAGTTCGAGTAGAACCCTTAGGTTCGCTTTGAGTGAGAACGGATTCTCGAATTGTAGTCGAGTGAGTATTTACTTCAAGCTCGAAGTAGTGAAACCCTTAGGTTCAAATTATGTGAGAACGTATTCTCAAACTCTAAAATGTAATGGCCCTTTGGCTCTTTGAATCGGGCCGATATGGCCTTAGAAGAATGGTTTCCCCCTTTTCTACTCAAATACTTTAAAAAATTTGTTAGGCCTTAGCATGAATTTTTTTCCATTGAGTTTTTCGAGGGTTTAATATTG
Source organism: Nicotiana undulata (assembly GCA_005239495.1). Taxonomy (NCBI): domain Eukaryota; kingdom Viridiplantae; phylum Streptophyta; class Magnoliopsida; order Solanales; family Solanaceae; genus Nicotiana; species Nicotiana undulata. Next base: position 76,796 of record ML258725.1, on the reverse strand, counting down.
ATCGAAACCCCTTTACTTATTATGACTTAGCACAAATTTGTATTTAAATAATTCGATACCTCTTAAGGTTTTTCGAGGGCTGATATTATCGAAGCCCTTTGATTATTTTCCGAGGGTAGCCTTTTTAAACTGGTTTTCAAATAATTCGAAGGCCCATTTTTATTGCGGAATTCGGACGTCTCCGAGCCGTGTTAGTTTGGTCGTAGCCTTCGGGTATGCCTCTTGGGCTTATTTTCCCAATAACACTTCGAACTTGTTCAAAGAGTTAGTCCCCGAGAATGGTGGCCTTGGCCTAGAAATCGAGGGTTGCCTCTTTGAGGTCTTATGGTTTCGAAGTTAGATAGTTCGAACATGTTGATTTTTGATGGCAGTCCCCGAGTATGGGGTTGAACATTCGAGGTGTAGTTGTATTTGGCCCTTGAGCCAGTTTTCACAAGAAATTTTAAGTATGGAGCTTGTAAAGTAGAAATTTTCATTAATGCACAAGATATTGGTAAGGAAAAGTGCTTCTTTGAATAGTTCATACATGCGTACATGCTTTTCCGTTAGGGCTCGAATAATCTATATGGACACGATCCTATCGAGACCCTGTCGACGTGAAGTATTTTCCTATTTTTCTTGAAAAATAACATCCGAAGGTGATGCCCCCCAATATTCGAGGTTGATTGTAAGAAAAATTCGGATACTCTAAGTCAGCACGAACAATGGTTTCCTCACTAAAAACCTTTATGGAAAAACCCATTTGGGATAAAAACCGGCCGAATAGAAAAAGAGTGCAACACATGCTTTAAGGTTCTCATATCTTCCTGCTTGATAAGAACTTCGATACCTTCACTCGAACACCTGAAGATAGGTTAGTATAAAATGTAAATAAAAAGGGAGAAGGTCATACCTTAACAATAATATCGCTTAAGGAGTGAAATGTTCCAATTATTTGGTAGTTGCTCGCCGTTTATCATGCCTAACTTTTAAGATCCCTTTCCGACGGTATCGAGGACTTGATATGTTCCTTCCCAATTCGGGCCGAGTTTTCCTTCATTAGGGTCTCGAGTGTTGAGGGTGACTTTTCTCATAACTATGTCTCCAATTCTAAAGTGGCGAAGGTTGGTCCTCCGATTATAGTACCTTTCGGTGCGTTGTTTTTGCGCGGCCATTCGAACGAGGATGTCTTCTCATTTTTCATCTAGTAGATCGAGGCTAGTACTCATGGCTTCGTGATTTGATGTTTCCGTTGTGTATCAAAATCTGGTGTTGGGTTCCCCGACTTCGATTGGGATCAAGGCTTCGGAGTCATATACTAAGGAGAACGGTGTTGCCCCTGTACTGGACTTTGATGTTGTTCGATATGCCCAAAGGACTTCGGGTAGAATTTCTCTCCATTTTCCCTTGGCATTGTTCAATCTCTTCTTTAGATTCTGAACGATGGTCTTGTTTGTCAATTCGACCTGCCCGTTTACGCTTGGATGATACGGTGTCGATAAGATTCTTTTTATTTTGTGCTCTTCGAGAAACTTTGTTACCTTGCTGCCGATGAATTGCTTTCCATTTTCACATACAATCTCGGCAGGTATCCCGAATCGACATATGATGTGATCCCAGATGAAGTCTATAACTTCTTTTTCTATGACTTTCTCGAAGGCATGTGCTTTTCAACCCATTTAGAGAAATAGTTAGTCATAAACAAAATGAATTTAGCTTTACCTGGGGCCGATGACATAGGGCCGACGATGTCCATCCCATATTTCATAAATGGCCATGGGGATAGGACCGAATGAAGTTTCTCTCTGGGCTGGTGGATCATTGGTGCATACCTTTGACACTTATCACATTTTCGAATGAAGTCTTTAGTGTCCTTTTCCACATTGGCTCAATTATACCCTGCTCTGATGATTTTGTGAACTAGTGATTCGACACCGGAGTGGTTCCCACAAGTACCCTCGTGAGCTTCTCGTAGGACATAATCGGTGTCCCCTGGTCCCAAGTATATTGCTAATGGTCCGATGACCATTCTTCTGTACAATGTTCCATCCTCAGCCAATGTGAATCGAGCAGCTTTTGTTCGTAGAGCCCTCGATTCTTTAGGGTCCGATGGGAGCTTTCCGTTTTTCAAATACTCAATATATTTATTCCTCCAATCCCAGGTTAGGCTTGTGGAGTTTATCTCAGCATGAACTTCTTCGATTACGATTTTGAGAGTTGAACGACAGTCCCCGAGCTGATTTCGCCGTCCTTGACTGATGATCCCAGATTTGCAAGGGCAACAACTTCACTGTTTTGTTCTCGAAGTATATGCTGCAAAGTCTATTCTTTAAAACTGTGTAATGTCACTTGTAGATTATCCAAATACCTTTGCATTATATCCTCTCGAACCTCGAAGGTTCTCTTGGTTTACTACCAGTAGGGAGTCGCATTTGGCTTCGATGAATTCCGCTCCCAAGCTTTTAGCTAATTCGAGACCTGCAATCATGGCCTCGTACTCGCCCTTATTGTAAGTCAACTTAGAAGTTTTGATAGATTTCCTAATACTGTTGCCCGTGGGCGGCTTCAAAATGATGTCTAGACTGGACCCTTTCACATTCAAAGCGCCGTCTGTAAAAAGGGTCCACACCCCCAATGATGTACCCGATTTTAACAAAGGTTCCTTTTAGACTTCGGGCCTATTTGGCCAATCAACCCGACAATTCGGGCTTATGTAAAACATTACGAAGCGGGTAAGTGGTTAACACACATATTTGGTGACATTGAAAATATGGTTTTAGCTTCCTAGATGCGCTTATTAGAGAAAGTGCCAATTTTCTGAGTGTGGATATCGAGTTTTTGCTTCTGCTAGAGTTCGACTTACATAATAAATGGGAAATTTTGTACCTTTCTCTTCTCGAACTAAGACACCACTTACCGCGATTTCCGAGACTTCTAAGTACAAGTAGAGCTTTTCATCTGCCTTTGGATTATGAAGCAATGGTGGGCTCGAGAGGTACCGTTTTAATTCTTCTAATGCATGCTGGCATTCCGGGGTCCAGGCAAAATTTCTCCTCTTTTTGATTAGTGAAAAGAACCTATGGCTCCGATCTGACCATCTCGAGATGAATCGACCTTAAGCAGCTATCCGACCAGTCAGCCTTTGTACGAATTTAATGTTGTCTACGACTGTGATGTCTTCGTTAGCCTTGATTTTATCAGGGTTGATCTCAATCACCGATTTGACACCATAAAGACGAGGAACTTGCCCGAACCGGCCCTGAAAGCACATTTCTCGGGGTTGAGCTTCATGTTGTATTTTCTCAGTATCTTGATGTTTCCAGCAAATGTGTCAAATGGTCCTCTGCGTGCAGGGACTTAACTAACATATCATCAATATATACTTCCATTGACTTACCTATTTGTTCTTCGAAAATTTTATTTACTAGGCGTTGGTAGGTAGCAACTACGTTTTTTAAGCCCAAAAGGCATTACGTTATAGCAATATGTTCCATACTTAGTGATGAATGAAGTCTTTTCTTGGTCTTCCGGGTTCATTTGGATTTTATTGTACCCGGAATATGCGTCGAGAAAACTAAGGATCTCGTGGCCGGCCATGGCGTCGATCATACGATCGATGTTAGGCAGAGGAAAAAAAAATTTAGGGCATGCCTTGTTCAAATCCTTATAATCTACACACATCCTAAGTTTGTTCCCTTTTTAGGGACTACGACCACATTTGCTACCCATTCAGGATATTTTACTTCCAGAATGGATCCTATTTTGAGAAGTTTAGTTACCTCGTCCTTGATGAATGTGTGTTTTACCTCGGACTGGGGCCTTCCCTTTTGTTTCAATGGCCTGAACTTCTGATCCAGACTCAATCGATGTGTTGTTATCTCTGGTGGGATCCCTGTCATGTCTAAGTGGGACCAAGCAAAATAATCCATGTTATCAATAAGAAATTTAATGAGTTTTTTCCTGAGTTCGGGGGTTAACCCCGTACCCAGGTACTTCGTTCAGGCAAGTACTCGATCAATATAACCTATTCCAACTCTTCTACTGTTGATTTGGTGGCGTCGGAATCTTCGGGAATAACGAAGGTTTGAGGGATCCAATAATCGTTTTCTTCTTCTTCCATTCCCTGCTTTTCCGATTCAGTCGAGGCTGGTGAATGTGGTTGCTATTTGGCCTCCTGTTTTCCTTTGACGTTCGATCCCTTTGACGTCGAGAGTGTCGATATTGGTATCACCTCATCGACTGCGAACAATTCCTTCGCAACATGTTTCTCCCCATATATTGTTTTCACCCCGTCCGACGTCGGAAATTTCATCATTTCGTGGAGAGTTGAAGGGACTGACCTCATATTGTGAATCCATGGCCTCTCGAGTAGGGCGTTGTACCTCATGTTGCCCTCAATTACATGGAACTTGGTTTCTTGAATAGTTCCAGCCACGTTCACCGGTAGGATGATTTCTCCCTTAGTTGTTTTGCTGGCCATGTTGAAACCGTTTAGGACCCGAGCTGCGAGGCATGATTTGGTCTTGTAGGTCGAGCTGCTCCACGACCCTCTATCGGATGATATTTTTCGGAGCTACCTGGATCCACTAAAACACGCTTAACCTGAACTTTATTCAATAAGATAGAAATTACCAGAGCGTCATTGTGAGGTTGAGAAATTCCTTCTGCTTCCTCATCGTTGAATGATACGGTTCCCTCGGGCACATATTCTCGGGTCCGTTTTTCCCTATTAATTGATACCTTAGCGGGTTTGAACACGGTCCCTTGTGGAATATTGACCCCGCCGACGATCATATGGATCACATGTTGTGGCTCTTCCTGTTCATTTTTCCTGTTGGCGTCCCTTTCTCTCAAATGATTCTTGGCTCGATCACTTAGGAACTCTCGAAGGTGACCCTCTTTGAATAGACGTGCTACCTCTTCTCTTAGTTGCCTGCAATCTTCAGTTCTATGGCCATGTGTGCCATGATACTTACAGATCAGATTGGGACTTCTTTAGGAAGGATCGGTGTAACGACCCGATCGGTCGTTCCGATAGTTTTGGCCCCATTTCCCCCATTTCTGCTTCATCATGTGTGGTTCAACTCTTTTAAGTTGTGTTGGGTTGGTTGGCTCGGGTTTGGAGTGATTTTTGAGAAAAACGAGACACTTAGTCTCTTAAGTTGGATATTTAGTTGGAAAAGTCAACCAGAAGTTTAATTATAGGTAAATATTCTCGGAATTTAGTTTCTATGGTTCAGATAGCTTAGTTAGATGATTTTGGACTTAGGAGTGGGTTCTGAATGTTATTCGGAGGTCCGTGGTAGAATTAGGCTTGAATTGGCAAAAATGATTTTTGGCGATTTTCGGTCGGCAATGGAAAATTAGATTTCGGGGTAGGAATGGAATCCCGGAAGTTGGAATAGGTTTGTAGGGTCGTTTGGGATGTGTGTTCAAAATTTCAGGTCATTCGAATGAGGTTTGGTATGTTTCGGCATCGTTGGCAGAATTTGGAAGTTTAGAAGTTCTTAGGCTTGAATCCGAGGGTAATTTGGTGTTTTGTTATTTTGAGTGTTCTGAAGGTTCGACTAAGTTTGTATGTTGATATGTGACGAGTTGGTATAATTGGTTGAGGCCCCGAGGGCCTCGGGTGTGTTTCGGATGGCTAACGGGTTGAATTGGTGAAGTTTGGAAAGCTAAAAATCTGTTGGTGTGTTTCTTATGGTGTGGTCGCACCTGCGGATGAGGAGCCGCAGGTTCGGAGTGCCTATCGCAAATGTGGTAAATGAGGCCTGGGCTTTGAGTGCAGGTGCGGAAAAGAGGATCGCACCTGCGAGCCAGTAGGTGCGAAGTTGGGCGTAAGTGAGTTCCGCAGATGCACACCTGGGACCGCAGGTGCGGAATCCCTGGCAGAACCTATATAAGTTGCACCTCGCCAATTTTCTTATTTCCACCATTTTTAAGACGAGTTTGGAGCTTTTGGGGTGATTTTTGAGGAGAGATTCAAGGATTATCAGTGAGGTAAGTTACTTGAGCCTAATACTCGTGATTATGGTAATTTTCAGTTGATTAAGCATGAGATTTGTTAAGATTAGGGATGAAATTGAGGGGTTAGGGCTTGGAAACTTGAAGGTTTGATTTGGGGATTTGAGGGGTTATATGAGATCGAATTTTGATGAATTTGGTATGTATAGACTCGTGAGTGAATAACAATTTCAGTTTTGTAATTTTTGTCGGATTCCGAGACGTGGGCCCGGGGGCGGGTTTGGTCAATTTCGGGATTTGTGATGTAATTTGATAATTTTGATGTGGGCTTCGTTCCTTTAGCATATATTAATAATATAATACTGATTTTGGTTAGATTCGGGGCGATTTGTGGCCGAGTCGAGCGACAAGGGCATTACGGTGTAGAGTTTTGGCTTGATTGAGGTCAGTAACGCCTCCAAACTTGATTCTGAGGGTTCGAAACCCCGAACTACGTGTTATGTGATTAGAATTGGGTGATGCGCATGCCAAGTGACGGGCGTGCGAGCGTGCACCCTGAGACTTATGACCTGGTTCATCCCATGACACTGTTTAGTGGTTCTTTCTTGTTGATGTATGTGCTTCTATCAATGTGATTAATGTAAACATGCTAGAAGTCATGCTAAATACTATGTTAAGGCTTCACGTCGATACTGTTGAGACCCGAGCGGTCGTCCATTGTTGTCATCTCATGTGTTTCATTGGTATTATACACTCAGTCATGTTTATGCATATCATATCATGTCTCAGTCTCGGTTATTATTGTTTGGCATTATATCATTGATTCGGGCTAGATCATGCATTGTAAGCCCGTGTGAGTGAGACTGGGGAGTGATGACTGAGTGAGGCCAAGAGTCTGTTTACGAGTGGCAGTTATGGGATGGGGATGCACGCCGCAGCATGTTATATTGATTTATGCATGGATCTGGGTTATGATAGCACTTGGGCTGTAGGAGCCCCTCCAGAGTCTGTAACACACCCCCAGTGAGCGCAGTGATATTTGAGGGATGGATCTTCCCTAGGCCGTTGAGCCATATACAGTACCGAGTGATTGTGAGGTGTATCATTATCTGGAGATGGATCTTCTCTAGAGGGCTGTATTGGCCTTCCTCAGTACTGAGTGACTTCTGTCAGATGTGTATATATTCTGGGATGGATCTTCCTTGGGCCAGGCGAGCCATATAGAGTACTGAGCGGGCGAGAATTTGAAGGTGGGAGCGCATTGTGCATTTTATGCAGTTGATGCATTGACATGTACTAGAAATTGTGTTATATATCCTGGATTGTCAAAGTTGCATTCATCTTATTACTTGATCTGTTTATTAAACTGCAAGCATGTCTACATTACTGCTTTAAAGATTTTGTTGTAAATGTTGAGGTTTAGTCTGTCACTACCTCTCAGCCCACAGTTTGGGCTTATTATTTACTGAGTTGGTGTACTCACGTTACCCCCTGCACCTTGTGTGAAGATTCAGGTATCCCAGATCACGATAGTGCCAGTTGATCGTTTGTTGCGGTTCATCTTCGGAGAGAGCGAGGTAGCTGCTTGGCGATCGCAGGCCCGCCTTTCTCCTTCCCTATCTTCCTTTGTGTATTTTGTTAGTTATTTCCCAGACAAATGCTGTCTTGATGTATTTTGGAACAGTTGTAGTATGGCTCGTGACTTAGTGACACCAGATGTTGGGATTTATTTTTACTGTATTTTGGGTTTGATTTTATCTTTTATTCCAGTTTCTCTGATGAAAAAGGTTAATATTTAAATATTGTTATGATAGAAATCGAATTGGTACAGTTGTAGTATGGCTCGTGACAATCGGTCTGTATGGCTCGGGTCATCTAGTATCCCTGATTCTTCCAACTGCTGATACAATACCTGATGCGTCGACATTAAAGTTATACTCCGACAATCGAGGTGCCTCTGTGGGATCGACATGCTTATCAAAACCACTTTTGCTCATAAGTCCCCGAGAACTCTGTCCTCGATCACTTCTTCGATCATTTCAGGTGGAATTGTGTCCAGGACCGTCGTTCCTGCGATCTGCGATGTATGGTTGATATCGGTCTTTGTTCGACCGAGGTTCCCTATCGATGTTCCTCCGATTCTTGTCTACGGACCTGTTCGAATATAAGGAACCGGAAGGAGTTCCTAATTGGTCATCCTCGACTTTGATCTTTGATTGGTACCAATTATGTACATTGGCCCAAGTCACCGCCGAACATTCGATCAAATTTTGCTTCAGTTGACGTGATGATATCGAACTCTGTTCATTCAACCTCTGAGTGAAAGCTTGAACATCCCAATCATCTGTGACTGATGGAAACTCCATGCATTCCATTTGAAAGCGGGACACAAACTTCCTCAGCATTTCATTATCCTTCTATTTTACTTTGAAAAGGTCTGATTTCCTCGTCGCAACCTTTATGGCCCCTACATGTGCCTTTACGAAATAATCCGCTAACATGGCAAAAGAATAAATGGAATTTGGCGGTAGATTGTTGTACCAAATCATTGCTCCCTTCGACAGAGCCTCCCCGAACTTCTTCAATAGAACAGATTCGATCTCATCATCTTCCAAATCATTACCTTTGATGATGCATGTATATGAGGTGGCATGCTCGTTGGGATCGGTGTTCCCATTGTACTTAGGTATATCCGACATATGAAACTTTTTGGGAATGGGCTTCTGTACAAACTTTTTCGAATCCATTCCTTTCAAAATTGGCAGTGCCCCCGGTATCTGATCAACTCTGGAATTGTAAGTGTCCACTTTCTTATCATTTGCCTCAATTTTCTTCTCTCCCGACTCAATTCGTTTGGTGAGCTCCTCCAGCATCTTCATTATCGCGGGGTTAGTCCCCGATTCACTGGTATTCGGCCTTTCTGGTGTTGGCTCAGTTCAGCGGGCGGCTTTCGGTTCGACGCCGCTCAGAGTTCGATGTTTGTTTTGTAGTTGTGCAATAGAGGCTTGTTGAGCCTGTAGCATTTCGAATATCACTTGGAGACTGACTCATCCATCTCCTCCATCCTGTGTACCTTGACCACCAGATCAGCCCTCTCTGCGTACGCTCCCTTCGGGGACCGCGCCTAGATTCACATTTAAAGCAATGTGTGAACTAACGTTGACCGGGTTGGCAACCGGTGCTCCCCCGAGATCAGCTTGTGGCACCTCGACCCCTGGAGCAATTACATTGTCATTTTTCCCGTGAAATCCGAGGCCATTGTCACTATATGTGGGTGCAGTTTGTGAGTTTGACATTTTTTAACTCGAAAGTAAAAATACTTGGCAAGAACTAGCATAAATAATGTGTGTTATCGAAATCCGTACTAAATAATCAGTATTATCCTTAGCCCACAGTGGGCATCAAACTGTTTACCCTAAAACTTAGATAATAATTAAACTTATATTGTGGTTTTAAGGATATGTGATTTCACCCAATATCAATTGATAAATGAGAAAGTAAATGACTAAATTTAACTACAAAATAAATCAAACTAGTGTGTAAGCTGAACCTAGACCTCGAACTGAAGTAACCTCGAGGTAATATAGTAAAAGCAATAAAGAATAAGTAATTCTGATGATCAGTAAGCAGAGCAATAAGGGAGAAAGAAATGATTGTATAGCTTTTCCTCAGTGAACAATGATGATTACAAATGAATGTAATTCCTTTTTAAATAATAGAGGAATCCTAATTAAGGTATACTTGTAATTAAAGTAGGAAATCGTATAAACAGCTAATTAACCGCTATAGATTTGATCCGTTTTGTGATTCACGCGACGATCCTCGACCAATCGCGGATATCTCGCCTTTTCCGTTACAAAGCTATCTCGATATTACTCCAAGTCTATCTTTTCTGGCCTCGATTTCTATTGACCTCGATCTGGAAAGAGGCTTCGATTTTGGACTCAACGCCTTAGCTTTTCGATGCAACGTCCCAATCTCGATCAAATAGTGAAATCGGGTAGCCCCAATTTCTACCGTATACATATTTTTCTCATTTTAAAAATTTATTTGCATGAAATACACGCGAGAGCTAAATATGCAAAATGTCATTCATTTTGAGATAATTCAAAAAAGAAAATGTAATCTCTTTTCTAGGGGCGGTTCAACCAAATTGGTGTCCTCAAGCAAAACTTATAAAGAGGCCTTAAACTTTTTTGGAAAAAATAAAACACATATATACTTTTATTTAAAGTAAATTTCTTGTTTACCCTCCGGTCGGGGGAGGGGGGAGGGGGGGCTAAAGCCTTTACTTTAGTGGCTTGACCCTCCAGTCGGCTCTGCTATTTTCTCTTCTTTCGTGTCAAAGTTTTCTTGCAACAGAATGAACTATGAATAATAGTGGGGGTGGAAATTTACCTTAAAAAATAGGTATCTTTACACAAATAGCCGGCCATATTCATTTTTTTTTTCCAGTCATATATATACATTATACATTGATTATATAGAACTATACACATATAATGGATAAATTATGCATATATTATACCTCCACCCACTATTTTTAGTTTAAGCAATTGTATGAGCACCTATTTAGGTTAATTATAATTCTATGTCTTTAATAATTTTAGGGTATTTTGACCGGTCAGATAAAGGATAACAATCTTAAAATAAAAGATGAGATTTTTTTTTTTTTGTATTTGATTGATTTTTTCCCCGAAATTAGTGGACTAGTTATACTATAATTATGGTATTACTTTTATACCAGCTTTAATGCGGGATAATAATCCAATGATTACTAATTATTCGGGACAACTCTTCTTGAAGGCTCTCTCTCGAAGTTTTAAAAATTTTAAAGTTAAAAATAAAAATTTATCCAATTTATCTATTGTAAAAAATATTTTATATTATATCCAGTATATTTCATTTTTAATCCAATAAATCAAATATTAATACGAAGTAAAAATACAAGAATACAAGTAAAAAGATAGAAAGATAAAATTTAGCAAATTAAAGAACTAAGTAAGAAATTGAGTAACACTTGATATCAAACACAAATACCCTTCAACTTAAATCTTAAGCAACACTGAACTATATGATAGTGCTCAAAGGGAAGAATCCTCATGAAAATCACTTTAAAGGTTTTCAGGCAACTAACGAGGCCAATGTGTATAAGAATTTTGTTCGTACTCGGTCAAATTCTAGTTTAGTTTATGATACCATCCCATATAGATTAAAAAATCTAGTCTACAGACTTGTAATATTTTTACTACTATTTGAGAAAACCAAATTGATGAAAAGTTAATTTTTGAAATTATAAATTTCTTAAATTAAACAAATCATGTTTGGAAGATTTATATTTAAAAAGAATTATCATTGAATCCACTTGATAATATTATTATAATAAATTTTTAATCTTTATATTTTTTTTATGTAAACAATAATTGTCTATTGATAATACAATTACATTTTGATTAATAAAAGATAATCAATTAATAACACATTGTATGGTTATGTAAATTAATTGATTTAAGACTGCTGACGATTAAATCGAAATATTTTTCTTGCTTGAATTGTACTAAAAGGTAGTAAAAGCTTCGTGAGATTTGTTTTAGTAAAATTAATAATCGCAACTGCCATCATTCTTTCGTGAGGATTAAATTGAGGCAAGCAGGATTACGAAGTTAAAATAATAGTTTATTAAAAATTACTTTTACTCCATTATTTAATTCATTAGTTATTGTGTATTGATTTTGCTCCATGGGAATTACAAAATTAGTATAAGAATAACATAAATATAAAATACGTAAAAGTGATAATAGATTAACTAAAACTAATCATTCTAGAAGAATATGAAATATTAATAGAACATTCCATGCTAAGAATATATTAAAACTGGGATAGTACTATAAAATATTTCAAGTTTCATCAATTATCCTAACATAAAAAGGTTACTCCATGTGAAGTAAGAAAAGCTAAAATGAATTTTTAAAAGACTAAGAAAATATTTTTGCTACAAAAAAAATAAGAAAGAGACCAAGACTAGTTCTTGTGTCTTGCAAAAAATTGAATGGTTATTTTTCAAAGTGAGCTTGTTATTTATTAAAAATGATGGCACTTCATTGTAGTCACACATCTCTATAGTGGGATAGGATCCCCTCCAGTAGTGTATCGTCCAGTAATGTTTAATGACTTCTTAGATGCATGCCACACGTGTAGATAGAATTTCAAAGGCTTGGATTTAGTTTGTATTGTACTTTCCTTTTTCTATATCAAACAAATATAATACTTTAAAAAGTAAAAATAAAATAAAAAGCAAAAAATTCTACACTATTTTCTCCATCTTTGTCTTCTTTCACAATGTGGCGTTATTCTAAAAATTCCGTTGAATTTTCTTAAATTCTAAATGGATGTCCAATAAAACTTGGCAATCTAAAAAAATATAATAGGAGTTTGGGTATTCCAAATTTGAATAACGGCAAAGTATAGTGGTTTTTTTTATAACAGTTCTCCAATGTATGTGTGCGAAATAAATCCTAAGGTTGGAGAAGAAGAGAGCAAAGTTCGTGGGTTGGGGTTGGGGTTGGGGTTGGGTTGGTGAAGGAAATCCTGCCATTTTTCATTTTTTACTTTTTAAATATGTTTGTTTGATAAAGTAAATAGAAAAAGGTAGTACAAGTACAAACTAAATCCAAACCTTTGAAATTCTATCTGCACACGTGGCATGCATCTAAGAAGCCATTGAACATTACTGGACAGTACACTACTGGAGGGGATCCCATCCCCTCTATAGTAACCATACAAGGATAGGATGACAAGTGTTATCACCAAAAATTTTAATTTTAAAAAGTAATAAATAAGACACTTAGATAAATTCAATGGTTGGATGACAAGTGTCATCACCGAAAAATTTTAATTTTCAAAATAAAGCAGATGAATAAAATACTTAGCAAAATTGATAAATGAAAAACTGCATGACAAAACATTTAACAAATCAATATATTTAAAAGGGATAGGATAAGTAATACAATTTTTTATTAGGATAAAGAAAAAATAAGTATACATCTATTTTTTAAAACAATATTTATAATCCAAGATCCAATTGAAAGTTGTAAGATTTTACAAATAAGTAATACAATATTTTTTAAATTAGTGTAAAGAAAATAAAAGGCATATGAATCACATATGTTTTTGTAAAAAACGAAAAAAATTTGTATGTATACAAATAACTTTGATCTCGAAGGTTTGATTTTGAAACAAAATCTCAATTTTAAAAAAGCAAAATAAGATCATATTTAACAACAGTAGTAACACGATTTTTATTATCAGATCTTTATTTTATTATCTGATTTCTCTTAAACCTATAATAGTTTTTATTGTTTCTTGTTATAATGGTCATGTGTAATATTTTTATACCTGGACCTTGACTTACTTATAATTTTACCTTTATCATTCTGACCTCTGAATTTACTTTTTCGCCTTTCTTCATTAACCAAAATATCGAAGTGTGAAGTTGAAGAAGACGAGGCTTGAGATTTCTTTTCATGTCTTTATTTAAAGCAGTACTCTTTGCACATTCCATAGTAACAATATTCCTAGGAGGAGAATTAGTAAAAGAAACCTGAAGAGTTTCTCAAGAGTCAGGAAAAATATTCAATAACCAGAGTTCATGTATTTCTTCATTAAACCTTACACACATTCCAGACAGTTGGTCAAGGACATCCTAAAAGTTATTTATATAACCACAAATAGGATTGACATCTTTGTTTCTAATATTCATCAATTATTTCAGAAATGACAACTTACTATTGACAGTCTTAGAAGCATAAATTGTCTCGAACTTCCATAAACTTCTAGCATGTGTCTCATTCATAATATGATTATACGCATTATCTTCAACCAATTATCCTAAATAGCCACAAACCTGTAAGAACTCAAATTCTCAATCCTTATCATACATAGATTCGAGTTTGTTAGAAGCAAACAAAGGTAAATATTTTTTTTAAGAATGTAAAATCTTTCATCTTGCCTTTTCAAATATGATAATTACTGTTTTTTTAAACACATTACCTTGCTCATATTTGCTTATATAATTCAAAGAGATATATTACTAATGAATATAATCACAAGCTCTGATACTACTATGGTGGAGAAAAACAAGCACAAAGTATATGCATGACAAGGTAGAAAAGGAATAATACCCAAGTCTAAACTTTTTCAATCTGATCGAACCAAGAGAAGACAATAAATTTTAGCATAAATGGGTATATGGGCAGAGAGTATATCAACCAATAAAATATAGTTAGGCGAAAATAATCAACGCTAGTGACAAAAATTTACGCAATTTTTTTTTTAATATGAAGAGTAAAAACTACGGGACTATTGCTTCACTAAGTCAATAAGAAATTTATAAGAGTTATCTAATTGGCTACAATCAAATACAAAGCAACAAGAGTAACAATAATAACAACTAAATAAGAGAAGATCAGAAGAAAATAAGCAAAAATACAGCTAATATTAACGACCCAAACTGTAGAGCTACAAGACTCCAAATCATGCTCTATCTATTTCTAATCGAAGAAAAAGATTGGGGGAACACTCACTTCAAATTTTAACTTGATCGGACAAGAAACATAGCGGAATCAAAGTTTGAAGGTGCATGCTCAAGCTGCTTCTTTAGAAGAAAAATTTGCACTCTCTTTCTCTATGTAGTATTTAAAGGGCGGCTATTTCTCCCTCTTACATTCCAAATCAGAAGCCAACTTAGGTATTTTAAAATGGCTTAGACATTGGTGGATTTATGAAATGTGTTGATCCAAAGGGTATTTATTTATCCACATAGGAAGAAGAAAAAAATCCAAAAACTCAACATTTTTTGCAGGTGTATCTTATCTTCTTCAGACAAAGGAATTCGGAGATGGTAGAATGTTTACAATTTAGGACTTGCAATATTTAAGATAATAACGATTATTAACTATAGTAATAATATGTAATTTCATTTATCCATTTTGATTTACCGGTATTTTCTTTTAATTTAAAGCCAAACACCTAAGTTCTCATCAATCATCTGGATTGTTGGGGGATTTGGCGAGACCCCTACCATGTCTACATCGACAAAAAGAAGATTACATACAATGGAGGGGAACATGGACCTTACCTCCTAAATAAAAGATATGAAAGGCAATGTAATGGAATTATATCCTACCTCTCATATCTACAAAAGAATGTACATCAACTCACAGAAAAACCGGCTTTATCATACCTAATTCTAAAGTTAGGTAGTTGCCATTTATCCAGCTGGAAAGGTCCTTTAGCATTTCCTGGGAGCTGTTGAAAAGTGTAGTAATAATAGCTACCACTCTCGTTTTTTGCTGCGTTTGTTGCCAAAGTACCAGCCACTTGGTTTGTTTAAGCAGTGAGCAATGTTAACTTCGACATGGTTCATGGTCCTAGATATGGCATCGATCAGGCCTTTCAAATGAAGGTTGTCGTTGTCGGTGTTTCTAGCAATAAGCATATTGGCTACTATATGTGAGTCAATCTCTAGATAGAAGTCATTATACTCATGTTGTATACACCATTGAACTCCTACTTTGGCAGCCATTGCTTCAGTGTTATTGTCGGTGTTGCTTTGGACTGGTAGGGAGAATTCCATTATCAGATCCCCTTCTTCATTTCTAACAATACCTTCATTCCAGCTCTTCCCGTTTCTTTTAAATAGCTTCCATCAGTATTGATTTTAATCCTTCCATTAGGTATTTTTTCCCAAGTTACTTGATGCACTGTCAGAATCGGATTCCAACAGTCTACTTTTTCACAGAACATAGGCCATGAACATGTCATTTTGCATTTGGGTAAGGCCATAGTCGGTGCTACTTGGATAGTCCACATTACTTGATGCTCCATTTTCCTCGGTTGAAACTTCTTTTGATCGCCATATGTATATGCAGTCCAACTTTTCCATATTTCCAGTTAATGTCTAATGGTACTGCTCGAAGAATGAACCTGTGGATTTTGTTCTTAGGCTTCTCGTCCCACAAATTTTTGAGAACTCTTCTAACTGGCCAGTTTTCATATTTGATGCCCATAGGAGCTCTGAAGCTATTCCAGAGAAATTTGGCTGCATCCCCCTCAATGAAGACATGTTGAATGGTGTCCTCTTTAGGGCTCTGGCAGCACTTGCATTTAGAAACAATTTGATTACCAAATTTAGCAATAATTTCATCAAAAAGGAGCTTACCAAGGTATAATCTCCGCGAAAGGAATGAGATTTTGAAAGGTATGCAATTGAGACAAAGCTTATTTAAAGCTTCGTTCTTCTGCTTTCTATTTCTAGTCTTATGCCATGTACTCTTGTTAGTGGAGTGGCCAGTAGATTCTGCATCCAAATGGCATAGTCATCTTTATTAGGATCTCCTAGAGCAATGCCTCTGATTTGTACAGCTATGTGGTCATCAAGAGTATTGGTCAACTTCGTCATATAACAACCCTCATCTGTTATGGATTCCCTCACAATGGTGTTCTTGCTCTTTCTTCTATGGGGAAATAGATCTGCTAGAGAACCTTTTCCCGACCAGTTATTCCACCAAAAACTACAAGTTCCTTTGTTGATTTTCCAATATATACTGCTTTCTACTTTTCTCCTTATTTGAGTCATATGTTTCCATGCATGTGAGTTCCCCGGTGCCCATTTCTTAGCCACTGGGTGTGATCTGATGCAATATTTTACTCTGAGGTTGGAATCCATAAAGACTCTATAATTCTACTCCACCATCTTTTCATGGCGAGAGTACTGCTGATGTCTTCCATGGACCTAACACCAATTCTTCTCTCATCCTTAGGGAAGCAAAGATTCCTCCACGAGCTCCAATGATATTTTCTCTTATCACCTGCAAAACCCCAGAAAAAGTTAGCAAAATATCGTTCAATTAGTTTTAAAGTGCCCTTTGGGGGGCTCATAACTGATATGGTATAAATCAGAAGGGATTGGAGAACACTTTTTATGAAGAACATACGTCCCCCACATGTCAAAATCATGCCTTTCCATCCGTTCAATCTCTTAGCAATTTTGTCCACAATTGGATCGAAGTAGGAAAGTTTCTTTCTCCCCATATATAATGGGCAACCAAGATAGTTGAAGGAAATTTTTTTATTCATAAATCCAGTAGCTTTCCTCATTCTATTGATTCTGTGGGCTCTTACTTTAGGGTCAGTGAGAAAGAAGTTTTTTCTTTGTTAAATTTTTGCCCAGAGGATTTCTCATATTTGCTAATCTGCTTCATGATAAGTCTTATAGACTTATTGTTATCCCCATTGAATATTATGATATCATCCGCGTAGGCGAGGTGATTGATTTTGGGGCCCCTTTGATTCACGTAAAAAGGGGTGAAATTAGAATTGGAGAGAAGATTGTTGAGAGACCTAGTTAACACTTCTGCCGCAATGATAAACAAGGAGGGAGATAAAGGGTCTCCTTGTTTACGACCTTGAGAAGAGGTAAAAAATCCCTTCCTGGTGCCATTGATCACTACAGAGAACCACACATCCGATATCAATCTCCATATGATATCAATCCATTGTTCTGCAAAGACGAACCTTCTCAATATTGAGGCTAAGAATGGCCAGGATAACCTGTCATATGCCGTGGTCATGTCTAGCTTCATGATAATATTGCCTCTTCTGTTATCCTTGCCAATACCTTGGACAATTTCATGAGCAAGCATGATGTTCTCTGTTATTGAGTCTGCCCTTCACAAAACCACTTTGATTGCTTGAGATAATACTTGGAAGGAAACCATTTAATCTATCTGCCAACACCTTAGAGATGATCTTGGTTGTGAAATTAGTCATACTAATGGGCCTAAGTTCAGAGAAGCTGGTTGGAGAGACTACTTTTGGAATAAGAAAAAAACATGAACGATAGTAGAACTTTGAAAGGTTTTTGCCGTTAAAAACTTCCTGAACAAAGGCAAAGATGTATTCTTTAATAATCTCCCAGCACCTTTGAAAGAAAACCCAATTGAAGCCATCCGGACCAGCTGCACTATTAGCATTCAGGCTGAACACAACATCTTTGGTTTCATTCATTGATGGAATAGCAATCAAGGTCTCATTCTCCTCTGTTTAAATACAATTAGGGATGCATTCCAGGAGTTGCTCATTCATATATGGTTTCCATGTTAAACAAACGTTCAAAATATTTTATGGCAGCCTTTGCTATTTTGTCATCGCCTTTGACCCACATGGTCCTGTGATTTTTAATTCTGTGAGGTGCAATCTTCTTCTTTTGTCTCTAAGCACGCTGCAAAAATAGTTAGTGTTGTAGTCTCCTTCCTGGAACCATTTTATCTGGTATTTTTGCCTTAAATGCTTTCCTGTACTCCAAGTCATTTAACATACTCCACATGAGCTTTGTGCAATTCTTCCCTGTTGTCTTCAGTGTTAATATGAAGATCAAGTTCTTCAAGTTGTTGCACTTTTGCTTCCCAATGGTTGAACTGGTCGTAGACGTCTCCTAAACTTTCCCTGGACCACTGGCCTAGTCTTTTACTTAGGCCCTGGAGTTTGTATTTCAGTCTCCACAAAGCATTCATGTAACCTGTATGCTCCAATTATTCTGGACGACCTCCAAGAAATCTGGTTGTTGCACCCAGATATTAAGGAACCTAAAGTATTTAATTACTTCATGCTGCTCATTGTGACATTTCATAAGGAGAGGTCGATGATTCGAGCTAGTCTTTACTAAAGGCCTAATATAATCGTTTTGAAACTTTTGCGTCCATTCATCATTAACAAGAATTCTATCGAGCCTTTTCTAAATTCTTTTGCTGGGTCTTCGATTGTTGCACCAAGTAAGCCTAGGTCCAACATAGCCTAAGTCCACAAGGCCATAGTATTCCATAGTAGACGTGAAATCAATGCTTCTATGAAGGCGAAGAGGTATGCCCCCAGCTTCTCCTCATATTCCATGATTACATTGAAGTCTTCTCCAACACACGATGGTCCTGTAGTGTCATTGCTAATGTTTTCAATGTTAGCCCAAAGTTCTTTTCTCTCTCTACCAGTGCACTTAGCATAAACATCAATAACATGAATATATCTCCTATCATTGTCTTTGATGCGTAGATTGAGTTGTTGATCCTTATTTGCATCTATGTCCGCCTGACAATTCCAGAAATACCATATTTGGACATTGGTATTTGCTAGGCAGTGTTGAAAGCCCAATAAATTTTTGTAGCCCTTAATATTTCCACTATCTATGAAAGGTTCAAAGATAGCAACAAAGTCATTTTTATTGATGTTCATCGATTTTTTAATCTATGAATTGCCTTTTTGGACCTTACCCCTCTTATATTGCAGAAAATTGCACTAATCATGGAAAAAACTAGAGATTTGAGGTCCTTATTTTAGCTCATTTCCTGTGTGGAACGTGAGTGTTCTTCTCTGTGATTATTTTGCCTCTTGCTCTTTGTCTGCTTCTCCCTCTATCATCAGGAGACCAATTACCATTATCTGTATCTTTTGTATATACCCTGAGTTCCCTGCATTTTCCCTTTCTTTATCATTTTTGATTCTGTATGATCTTCATCGAGCTGTTGTGAGTCAAATCTTTCCTCCAGATTTCTCTGTTTGTCGCAACTAGCAGTTTTGTTATAGCATAAGTCCACGAACAATTGGATTGGTGGCACTTTTTTGAGCTCTGAGTCAATACTACTAGTTTGAAAGTTTTGAAGTATGTGTTTCCTCTCCCTTGTTTCAACAGTCTCATGTTCGCATTGTTCTCTTCTGTCATACATTTCATCTTGTGTACTCTCCAGGTGCTCTTTCTCATAATTCACACTTTTTTCTTTATTTTCACCAGCATCACCTCTGATATTGTCCCTATTGTTGCTCTCCGCCATTTTTTGTAATGTAGTTGTGGGCATTACCTTGATAGGTTGCCTTTTGTGTTCATCTATTACTATGTTGGTCAAGTTGTTCTCTACTGGCATTATCTAGACCCCTTGTAGAGATATTCTCATTGCCTTGATATTCCTTAGCTTGTTCATCACATTCGATTCGGTGAACTCTTTAAGCAACTTTTCAACTACTGTATTCGGAGGTATTTGTATTTTGTTTTTCTTGTTCATGTTGTTCTTCATCTTATTCTTTTTTTGCACAACAACAAGTTTGAAAAGAACTATACTTTTTTGTGCGACATTCTTCTTCTTCTTCTTCTTCTTCTTGATCTTCTTCTTCTTCTTCTTCTTCTTCTTCTTCTTCTTCTTCTTCTTCTTCTTCTTCTTCTTCCATTTACACTTCTTGTTGATTATCTCCTATTTGTTGATTGAAACATCTATTTGCTCTTTTTATTGATCAGAATTCTGATTCTTTTCATCACAATCCTTGGCTCTCTCCTCCTCATTTTTTTTTTGTTTCTCTTGGTGTTGGGAACTTGCATTGATTTCTTTTATTGGCTTCCTTGCTATTCTGCCCAAATCTAATACATTTATTAGAAATACCAGCTTCTCTTTTTTCTTTGTTCTGCTGATCCACCTGTTTGGCCTGACTCCTATTAGTTTTGCTAATCTCTAAGTTGTTTTGATTCCCTGCATCTCCTTGTTGTTTTTCGTTGTTGGCACTCTTTTCTTCTGATTCCGTACTCTTGACTTCCTTTTCCTTTTGCCTTTCCTTCTCTAAAACTCTACATTGAAAAATTGAGTGGCCCAAAATCCTGCAATGTTTACAGTATTTTGGGACTCCCTCATATTCCCATTTATGAGTAAATCCCTTTAGAGGATTGGATTCATCCTCTTGTCCAACCCACATAACTTGAAGATGCGGCTTTGTTGGATCCACCTTCATTCTGACCTTGGTCATCCCCCGCCTAGTGCCATAATCCGTGGTTAAGTCCATAGATAGGGGAACACCAACTGGACTCAAAATCTGCTTAATGTAATACCACGTATGGCAGTGAAAGGGAAGGACCGACAAAAGTACCAAAATTAGAACAGTTTGGGAATCCTCCTCCGGCCTAAAATTCGGTGTCCATTTTTGTAACCACATGACCATTCCATCAATTTCAATTGAGCGTTTGTACCAAACCGTTTTGCAATCTTCATCATTAGTAATGTCGATGAAGACCGTGCGGAAATCATAAGCCCCAATTTTGACCTCTCATTTAAGAGAGATTTTCTCTGCAAAAACAGACCTAATCCTTTCAATATTTGGGCGATTCCTGCTGATGATAGTGAATTTGCATTCCTCAGCCATTATACCATAGTAATCAGTAGATTTGAAGATGATTGCGGGCTTTCCGTTATGGGTAGTGATCCTTGCCTTGACATTCAGATCTCCCAATCGTTCACCTTTGGATTTAACTGGGGCTGCTACTGCAGACGCATAATCGACCTTCTGAGGAATTTCTTTCTCAGAGTTGGTCGCCATCATAGTAGGGGCATTGGGCATAACTTGACGCGCCGGCTGGGTGCCCGACAGCGTACCCATGAGATGGTGCGTGGCACCACTTTCCCAGAAAGGGGGATTTTGTTACCGTTGGGGGAAATAACGTTTAGTGTACGGAAAGTTTTTTCTACAGAGAAAATTTTTTCCTTCTAACTTATAGGAAAAAACTGACACGCTGATATGAGATTTACCGGTATTTGCTCTATGCTATTACAATTTATAGATATATTCAGCTCGTTATCATATATTGTTCTAATGTTTTAATGGGATAACAACCAATAAAATTAATTTCTATGGTTAGATTCCATGGTGCATTTTTTACTTTTAATAAAAGGTTCTTGTCATCTAAATTTTATTACATTCTTTCCAATCTGATTTATCTGTTGTTTTATCCAAAAATGTATTGGTCAAAATATTTGCCATTTTAAAATCAATACGACATTACATTTGTTTCCAGTTCTCTTATATTACTCCAAGAATACATATAGTTATAGCTACTGATTTCTAGGAGAATTAAGAATAATTTAGTCAAATATTCTACTTATGTAAACCGTGTGTAAATACTTTAATTTTATTTATTTCAATTTAGAGGGTAAGATAAAATAATTCAGAGGATTTTGATGCACATTATTCTTTTTGATAGTCAGTTTTTCTGAGATAGAGACTTTAAAATCCAAGTTTAAAGAGGAAGTTTGTTTTTTACAAGGGAACATGATTCGGTAATTAGAAAGCTCAAATCATGTATAGTCATTAAGAAGAAAAAAATGGATATAGCATTTGCAGATTTGGGCGGTGTGAATATGAAATATGATGGGATAAAATTTGCACAGAGATTGAAAAAACGCGTGAAAGTAACTCATACTTTATTACTGTAATTACTCACCATATTTACTCATTCAAACTAATATTAAATGCACACGGTTAAAAAGGGTTTTGCTAACTCCTTGACAAACTTGCCGTTTAATTGGCTAGCTGAGATTTGAGCAAAATGAGTATGAAAATTCGAATTCATTACTCTTTTGGTTTAATTGGCTGTCATTTTTTTTTAAAAGATTGCGAATATCTTCAACTTCACACTATCCCTTATCCCATGTCTTTCCAGTTTAAACAAAATAATCTGTAATTTTAATAAATTGGGAAAATGATTTTTTTTTAATAAATAAGACTATATTTCCTCCGGTCCACTTTAATTGGTTTTTTGATTGTTTTCACGTATATTAAGGAATCCACCTTCTAGCATTAGTTAACAATAAAGTTGACCATATAAACCTTAATTTGTTCATTAAAAATATAATAAGTACTCCAACACTGTTCACTTCAAAGGCAACTTTAAAAAGTAAAATTAATTCCTTCTTAATATATAAAAAAATCAAACATTATGGACCACAACCAAAGACCAAAAAGTTATTAAAATGGACAGGAGAGAGTAGTATCTTTTTGCCCCCCAATTGCTCTAGTTACCAAACTAGAAAATAAAATTTTGAAAAACTAATAACAACTATGAACTCCCTTAGTTCACTTTTACTTGTATAGGAGCCAATGTGTCAATTACTTTCATTCCTCTCGTGTCTGTAGCACTCATAGCTATCACTATTGACTTTTCATACCCCTTAAGAAATAATAAACAAAGTGCATAATTTACCATGATACACATATTAATTGGTGTATAGTATTCATGAATTTGAAAATGAGTTGAAATGAGTAATTAATTCTAAGGATAAAATAGGAAAAATAAATTATTTTTCTTTTAATATGCAAAACGTAACAAGTAAACTAAAAGTGAACCGAGGGTCTTTCTTTTTCCTATCCCAGAGTCAATGCCTGAGTTGAGAACGTGACAGTCAATTTCCCACATAATTAGCAGTTTTAGAATGACTCTTCCTAATCCTTCCGCTCTTGCTCTTGCTCTTCTTCTTCCTCTTCTTTATCTCCATTTTCTCACACAATCGGATCTTCCGTGCAGAGATAGAATAAGTTGTGATGATCTTTCCTTGTTGGAGCTGACGACAAATTTCGCTATAGGTTTCCTTTTTACATATTAAGCTACCTCCTCCTCCAATCTTGTTCCTTTGTATTAGGGTTTTAGCTAGCTAATTAAGTTACATACGCTTCCTTTCTCTATATCTCCAGCTGTGGATCGGAGAGGTAATTCTTCCTTTGTTTTCAATGGTTGATTATCAAGATGATCGAGTTGGCAACGAAACACTACGGATAAAGCTCAAGATTTCTGAGAAGGACGTGTTAAAAGTTCCAGTAGAAGATCAGGTCGATGAAGAAGACGAAGTTGAGATTCCAAAATATAATGATGATAATAAAGATAATAGTAGAAGGATTTGTCATGTGTGTAACAAAGGGTTTAGCTCTGGTAAAGCACTTGGGGGTCACATGAGAATTCACGTTCAGGCTGCAAAAAAGGTCAAAAGATTGAAACCTCTCGTTCACAAGAAACGAATATTACAGCAGCAGCAAGATCTGCATGGACAAGTAGATTTTGAAAATCACAACAATCAGTTGCAACCACCAACTTGTTCAATCTGTGGTAAGAATTTCCCATCAATGAAATCGTTGTTTGGGCATATGAGGTGCCATCCTGAGAGGGCATGGAGGGGAATTCAGCCTCCACTCAACAATAAAAACACTTGTTTATCATCGTCCGTTTCTGATGCAAAAACTGCTTCTGCTTCTGCTTCTTGGGAGGATTTATCTAAGTCGGTTCCTGGTTGGTCAGTTACTGCAAAACGAGGCCGCAAGCCCATTGCTGAAGCTACGACCAATGACGACAAGGAACAGTTGAACGATGCTGTTCATCATCTTATGCTGCTAGCCAATGGAAATTCACTCGAGTCTGGACTTACTGGAGACCGGTGCTATTATAATAAGCATGGAATTCCAGAAGAAATATTGGAAATAACGAACAGCAATTCTATTACGTCCAAAACTGAAGCTCATGAGGAATTAGCCACCAGTCATGTGAACGAGAACAAGAAGAGAAGAAAGAAGGTGAAATTGAGGTTATTGGGTTCAGTACAAGACGCTGCTGTGCCTGAAAAATACAAGTGTAACACTTGCGAAAAAAGCTTTGCAACTCATCACGCACTAGGAGGGCATAGATCTAGCCACAACAAGTTCAGAATGGTAATTCAAAATTCCAATGTAGGAACCATGGCCAGCAGTATGATTGAATGTGAAGAAGCAGATGCTAGCAGCTCAAAAAATGGTAACAATAATTTCTCAACAAATATAAGGTGCCAATGGGGAAGTCCAATTGGTCCATCATCAGTCAGCGGACGACGTAGAATTCTTGATTTTGATCTGAATGAATTACCCCCTAATTATGAAGATAAAGTTGATGGTGATCATGAGTATTTTCAGTTTTTCCAATTTAATTAACTAGGTATATTTTTAGTCTCTTATTCTAATTTCCAATCGTTGCACGCAGGTTTTAGCTTTTCATTAGCTTTTAGATGGTTAGGAACAACAACTAGTATGTAAATTTTAGTCTGTAATTTGCAGCTTTCAGACTTTTCAATAGGGATATATAAATTGCTTAGTCACTATCTTGGTTTCTCCATTTATTGTTGGTCTTTCTTCTTATTATCTTCATGGAAAGCACGATTGTCCAACAAGCTTGCTGTCAAATGAGAAAACACCAATTGTACATAAATATATACTCATATGTAGAGGAACTCTTCTTTCACCAATACATGGCTTCCAGTCTTATTTCTGCTTCCATTCACTGTACATTTAATAGCTACTCCAATTCTATTTTTGTTCTTTGCTCACAAATACTTTGAATATACTTTTGGTCCTGGAAACATCCTTTTTTTAATTTTATTTATTGAATCAGAGACTAGGGAAAAAATAGGTTGGTAGTAGAGGTCCTGATAGTTTTGAGTAGAGGTGTCAAAATGGTTAAAAGAAAATAGTTATTCACCCATAATATCCTTTAAAAAATGAATTAGTATAATAAACTTTTTAAAAAACGGGTCGAATATAGATAAGAACCATATCATCCACTTAGAAAATGGTTAACCAATGGAAAACTAATATCTTTGACTTTTACGTACTTTTACAAAGCCTCAATTGGGGTTTCCTCAAGTTTGGGAGACTAAGAATTCTGATCATATTCAAGAAGCCATGGATAATATAGGTATCCATATTATCCGCCGGATAACTCTTTTTTATCCGTCTCAAATACGGGTCGGACCGGATAATTTATTCGTTTTTTGAATTGCCCGTTTTTGACACGCTCATATCCGAGCCGACCCGCCCGTTTTCCATCCAAGTTTTGAGGTTTGTCATCTAGCCTGATTGGGAAAGGAAAAGTTGAAGGACATTGAACAAGAGACTCCTCATAAAGAATGGCCCCTAAACTTTGGTTGCTACTAATTTTAAGTATATAACCAACCTATAGGGCTAAGGAGCCTCCTCCTCACATACGCAATTTCGAAGAACTTACTGAGATTTTTTTTTTTCCTTTTTCCTTTTATACATTGCAAATTAGGGAAGGAGAAAAAAAAGATAGAAATTCTAAAGAAGATTACAGAATCACAGAAGATATATAGGTCAATTTTCAAAGTGTCAAGATAAGGAAAAATAACAGAAAGGAAACCCGCAATTCACGGCTTGGGCAGGAGGACCTAAAAGAGACTATACATGGTCGAAGGTATAAACCATTTAGCCATATTATATTGTAATCAATGCCAGAACCATTTTCACTGATTTACCTTTTTTAAATCGCAAGACCAAGTTCAGAATTCAACTTGTTTCCCACAAAAGAATAATGATATGTTATTATGATTGTGTGATAAATAAAGTAAAAACACTAGTTAATCATAATTTACCGATGAATATTTGTGAAAGTGCATTGCATTTATTGGTTTAATGTAAACACGAAATATAAATAAAAAAGTTCGAAAATGTTGACTTTGGAGTTTTGTGTATAGAGTTAAGGCATTGTACGTTGCCTGATTCTCTTAATGTGACCTAAATAGTAAACTCTAAACTTAAAAAAGATAAAGAAAAAAAACCAAAAAGTTTGAAAATGAGCCTTTTTCTACTTTGTTGATTGATACATTATACATATACTTGGTGATGACTATGTTTTGCCCGAGTTCAAAGGGAGCAAATAAAGTCATTTTCCTTTTTCATATTCTGAATTATGTAGGAGGGAATGCTACAACAATAAGGAAGGCTTAATTGAAGACAAGAAAAAACATACAAAGCAATCCTAAGTCCCAACTGTTTCCTGCCCACATTCTCGTGACCATATATATATATATATATATATGAAAGCAGCATCCCATTATCATTTTGTTTTATGACTTTATATATACCGTTACGGCGCTACCTACTACCCTTTCTCACACCTACCATGCTTACTTACATAGACAGATGTAGGATTTTAACAAGGGACCAAAATTAGGCGTGTCAATAGATATTTAAAAACTGATTAAATCGATCGAACCGTATCGTACCGAATCAATTTTTAGTTTTTTTTAAATAAAATCGTAAGATTTTATATAAATCTATAATCGTACCGATAATATAATTAGGGTAGATTTTTTATTATATGAAAATTAACCGGAAAAATACTAAACCGTACCAAATAAATTTACAATGTGAAAATATATTTATATATTAAGTTTTAAAATAATAAAGAATTGATTTTTTTCTTACGCTTTGAAATTATGAAGCAATTACAAGCCAACAAGTAGTTAAATCAAAATCATAATTCTCAAACCTATTATGCTACTCTTATGAAACTAGATTATTTCTAGCATATTCACTAGCAAGACACAAGGTATTATAGCGATTATGAGTAGCAAACTACAATGTATTGAATGTGTTTCCTTTCGTATGCTTTAGATTTATCTTTTTGAATTTTTTATCTTCTATAGACTTTATTCTTGAATCTTAGCTTGGTTCATATCTTTCCACTCATGTGATTTATATTTTCTTTGTATTTGTTTAGTTTCTTTTACGTTGATGTAGAATAGTTGATGGAACTATACTCTAGCCATCTTTCATATTTTCTTACTTCAGCATCTTTTAAACTGTAAAAATATCTACCGAATTTTTCTACGTCCTATAAAAGTACGTATGTTATTGCATTCTACTTCTACTAGTGATTTTTACATGACATTTAAAAAAATTGCCGAAAATTTACCGAAACCGAAGAGAAACCGACATGATTAGGACGGTTTTGAAAAATCTAATTTTGGTTATACATAATGGAATAACCATAAAATTGGTAGGGTTAAATTTTTATAAAATAACCTGCTGAACCGAATCATTGACAACCCTAATCAGAACTATCACCTACACGCATTATTTTCTAAGTAATAATAGGTTCACTTATAAAGAGATACTTTAAAAAAAAAAAAAAAATTAACTATACACATACAAACATTATTATGTATGTATATGTATATCAAGTCGAGGTAGAGAAGGGAATATATTGGTTCACCAATATTCACTATATTACTACCACGTTAACTTTTAGAAAATTATGAATGGTCAATCCATGCAACGGAATGACGATTGAGCTTCACCAATATAACTATCAAAATGATGAACCTCAACTATGTCATACAATATTGCCACGGGTAGTTAAGAAGCTAATTTTAGGAATTTATTAACTTTTGAGTATAATTTGATTTTATATTACCAGCTAGCTACTATTGGGTAAAAGCAGAAAAATAATATTTGAATTTATTCTACTTTTTATGAACAAAGATTATGAATTAAGTTGATACAAATGAACTGTAAAAGGGATGAATTGGAGAAGATTCGAGCATGCCTCTTGATTGATGCGACAAGTTAGGATATTTGCTGGCGTGCTTGACAATTACTTCTCAATGAGAGATGTAGTAACTTTAATTCAATAAACCAATCTGATTGCCACATTTTGATATTCATATTTTAAAGATCAATTGACGTGAATCCCATTGAGCTGATGTATGTTTCAATAAGGTTTTCATTGTGTTCACATTTCATATTCCCTTCTTAAGTATGAACTTCATGTAATTCCTTAAAAAGAAAATGATACATAACTGAACTACAATGTAATTTAGTATTTAATTATCACACTCAAGGATTGAATTGAACACGGAAAAAGTCATGGGACTAGGACTCATGGGCACCATACTGAGGTATGAAATGAGGGACAAGTTTCACGACCAAAATAGTACTAGTATTTACACCATGTGGCCACTTTTATGGCCTTGTATTTAGAAGTTGACCCTTTTTCGAAAAAATTATCTCGCGGTCTGAATGTTAGTTTTGAAGTTTAAATTTCAGACATGTGACCTTTTCAAACTTCATACCGCTGCTCTATTTTTGAAATACTGACCAACTTCTGCAAGGCTCAAAAGTGGCCATTCGTGTACATCAGTCATATCTTTGGCCTATTGACCAAGCCAATCCACAATCAATTCGCCGGCGTAAGGTGCACCTTTCAAAGGAAGGAGATTGTTGCAACTCGAATTCAGTTAGACCATTAGACCTTGAAAATGGGTATATTGAGCCGGTTAAAAAACAAAATTGGCCAGTCGCCCAAACCTAATTGCATTCTCTAACCGAAACGTGTATAAAATATATACACTATATATACATATATACGAAAAGTATAGCTACAAAAAAATATACATTTTCTCAGCTATTATTTATGGAAGCGGCAAAAAATATTCATTTCTTATATACGGCCTCGCTCACAATCGGAGGATTAAGAATATGAGACCAGCTAAAGAACTTCTAGGTGCTCACCCTTTTATAGAAACACTATTTCTACTTATGGACCAACGAATCTTCTTCTATAGACCTGAGAAGATGAAAACAAGGTATTCAAGCTTTCTATAATCATCTACTACATACTAATCTAACGTTGCACACGACGTTGTTGATAATACAAGAAAAAGAAAAGAACGTCTCAACATCACGTGGGTACAACTTCAGCGTAATTAGGTGACTTTTGCATCAGAAACAGTCCAACGACAACAGCCAGTAGCACCAACTGTATCAGAAAACAAGAACTGTACTTGTATACTTTCTTCTGTAGCTTTAGCTTTTCATCGGTTGTTGCTATATCTTCACAGTAACTTTCCAACTTCTCAGCTTGTGTCTTGAGCATTGCAGCCTTTGCTTCTGCATCTCCGAGCCTGTGCACCATCTGTGCTTGTTCTGAAGCTACGGTCTTCTGTTCTTCCAAGAGGGTAGCTTGATCAACTGCTGCAGCTCTCAACTTCTGGGCTGTTCTTGATATTGCCAAATACTGAACTTCAGCTTCAATTTTCTGTCTGAAAAGACCCTCAAGCTCACTTTCCATGTCTCTACTACTCTTGTGCGTGGTATCAATAGTCTTTTCTTCCTTCTTTGAGCTACTACCTAGAATGGCTTCCAGTTCAGTAACTCTGGCTTCCTTGGACTTAACTCGGTCTGCTGCCTTCTGAAGCTTGCTTTGCAACAGTATTATATTCTGCTTTAGGCAAACCACTTCAGACCCCAAGGAGTTAAAAGAATGTCGAGCACCATCCCTGTGCTGTGACTGCTCAGATGTGCTTGGTCCAGGGAGATCTGAAGTGAAATCTGACGGTATACCAACATCCTCAAGTGAATGGCCAAAGATAACATCTTTTCCGATTTCTTTGAATTTCTGAAGTTCTGTAGGAAAGCACACCAACAAATTTAGTCCAGTTCAATGGATATATAAGTAATTCAACGAGTAATTGTCTTCTTAAAATGGTCAACGGTATATGATTAAATCTGGCAGACAGACCAGGAAAGCCAAGGAAAATGTTTGTCAACCACCAAAAATCTTATTAACTAAATAGATCAATAAAAAATTCTTTAAGCATATAAAAACATGACATAATAAATCTCATCCAAAAACAAGAGCATGCACAGAAAAGATACTGGTCAACGACTTCATATGATATATATGCACTTCCCTTGAACGTGCTTCTGAGATCAAATAGGACCAACACCGATAACTTAACCAATAACTACGCCTCAGTCCCAAACATAATAGGGGTTGGTCATATGAATCCTCACTTCTTTCTCTAAGCTCAGCTCATAACATTATCATGCCAATACCAAAATAATATAAAAGTGAAAGCGAAAAACAAGTTAAATATGTGTGTGTGTATATATACACACACATACCTAATAACTCAACCAAGAAAATATAATTTATTGGTAAAGGTATAATTTTACTGATGAAACAGCACTAGCATTGTGCTGAATATGCACAACACAAAGCAAAAGAATACTTACCTTTAATTCTGAAGGGAGCTAATAAATTCTACGATGCTAGGCGTCTTCACTGAACTCCTGTGCGGACCAAACGAAAGTAAAAGAATATAGTTACACTCGATCTTGCTAATGAGCTTTTTCTTATTCTCAAAACATCTTAAACTCCAATGAAGAAAATATCCTTATATGTCAATGACAGGGATGAATAAGCCCGTCCATCCGATGCTTCGGAAGCAAGAAATGAAGTTTTATTTTACCGTGACTGTCAACCTCACATAAATGACTTTGCTTCTTTGTCTGGTGTAAAGAAAAGTTTTTGTGTGGTCCATGGAAACAGGGAAATCAATGAAACCATTAATTTTTTTTGGTTCTGGGGGGAGGAAGAAAATTCAAAGTTATAACGCAATGATGGAAAAATCAGTGAAAAAAGTTGAACATTGATGAGTCATTTTTTGGGGTGGGGATGGGGACGAGAAAAAAGGGGTTTGGATGGAGACGGGAGCAGGCTGAAATTCCAAGCAAGCCTCGTAAGAAGAGTTCGAGTCACACAAGGCACAAACCCTGAAATTTAGAAGCCTATCCATCCTATCAGTTCTTTGTTGGCAAAGAGGGCCTCATTTGCAGAGAATGGTTTAGATCCCTCTCACCCAGGTGTCCCAAATGTAATGATGATGCCTCTCTTGCCTTAAGAGGCAAACTAACTACACTGACAGACGAGACCCAATATGACTAAGCAAAGAAGTCAATTTTCAGCATCAAAGTTGCTACAGGGTTGTTAACAACCTAAGGCAACACTCAAAATGATAACAAGCATATGTACATTAAACAATTACCAATTAAGTTTCTTGAGGAGGGAAATTTATTACATATATGAAGGAAAAATATAATTAGTCCTCTCCTAGAAACCCTATCAGCACATGCAGCTGCGACTAACAAGATTCTCCACAAGCAATCTAAGTTTCTAGCTGTTCTTGGTTGCCACAATCTTCCATCTATGGGAAATGAAATCTGGTGGCAAAGGCGGTGGGATTGATATCCTAATTATACCACGGCCAGGAAACTCGATTCTTCAAATTACAGTCCCTAATGTCCCAAGCCCATCCTATAACATCTAAAACAGATATAAATGATAGGCTTGGATGCAGATAAAAGAAGTGAAAACATACTGTTTTTTATTTTTAAGTTACACTTTTGTTTGAGGGAGTGGCATCAAGTCCAGACAGACAAAGAAAGGTAAGACACTATGTAGCATGTTTCAAATTAACATGAGATTGAACATTGCCCATTGATTCGTTGGACATTTACATGCTTCAAGTTGAAAATGTCCTCTGCATCAGAAAATAGGTTCTCAACAAGATTTGATATTGCTAAAAGAAATTTATCAAACATCAAACCCTTTGCAGTATAATCCTGAACCGGAAGTTGTTATACCAATAATAAATGTCATATTCTTTGTAATTTACTGATTCTTTATAATTATTGTTGTTTTTTTTCCTTCTCAAAAAATAATAATTATAAAGAATCAGTAAATTACAAAGAATATGACATTTATTTATAAGTAAATTGCAAAATATATGACACTACGGCACATAAAAACTGCTATTAGAAAAGAAAAGAACACGGTCCGAAATACACGCATAACAGCATGATAATCAAGTATACACAATTAAATGCTTCCTGAAGAGGAGAAAGCATAAGTGGTCTCCAAATCATTATTTAGGTATATGCACATTATTAGTATTATGAACGCTACCTCCTAACATTTTTTCCACTGACTTACAGACTTGATGTTATTGTTCCTGCCACAAAGCTAGCATATTTCTTGAGAGATGCCCAAATAGGTAGATGTCAAACATAAGTGCCACTCCTCTTAGCATATTGATTCAACCACAAAGATACAGCTAAATGCAACATACAGAAGATGCAAAGGAGAACAAAATTCATGACCTACATCAATATCTGTCATATAAGCAGAAGTAAACTTGAAATGTTCGGATCTACCTCTTTCAAGCGCTTCCTGAGCAGTCTGGAGGTTGAAGATAGACTCCATCAGAGGATCGTGATCAGTGAACGAGCCTTGATTCTCACTCTTCTCTTCCTTAACCTCCCATGGCGATTCAGCAACTAGATCTTCTTGTGACACATTTTCAGACTCCCTATCATTTCCTCTCTCGCGACCAGCGTGAAGTTCCTCACCAATTGGTCTTTCTCTATCCTGAGCTTCATCACTGAATTCTCCATCATACATCATTGACCTTTCACATTTTGTACCATTACTTGTAACATAGTCACTACCCTGCATAAAGAGAAAATTAGAACTTCGCGAGTCAGATTCCATGCTGGAATGAGAGTTTTCCTTCTCGATTTTGACCCTTTCTCCTCTAGGCTTTTTACTTGTTTCAGCCCGACCCTTTCCCTGGTGAGCTTGCTGAGCTGAAGTGCCCAAGTTCTTCCCACTCAAGCTTCTCAACTGATGCACGTCAGACGAATAACCCAGGAAAACAGGTGCTTCGGACCTCGCCTTTGGAGCACTAGCTGCAGTAGACGACTTACTACTCCGATCCTCGCTGTTCTCTGACTCCGACACGGCATTGAAGGTCAAATCACCAATTACACCAAATCCATCGACCAGAACTCTTGGATTCTTGAATACGGCATTTGTAGATGAAACAGACCCATCACTTCTTTGGATGCTTCCAGCGGAAAAATGTACAGGTTTTGCTGAATTAGCAACCGGATTCGCCAAACCACGTTTCAACAACTTATCACTGTTTATACTACTACTACTATCCCCATGATCCTTGTGCGCTCCTCGTTTAATCCTTTTCCATTTCTTCAACCCGAATCCTTTACTTGTTGGAGTGGATTTCACCAGTGGAGGTGAATTATCCAGTGGCCCCTTAATTTCAATTCCTTTGCCTTTTACATCATCCAATTTATTATTATTATTATTATTATTATTACCCACAGGAGTACTAGACCCATTACTTCCAACCTTGCTTTGAGGGGCGGCCATTGCTTCATTATGTCGGGCGGATTGAAGAGCTGAATTTTGATCTTCCAAGTCCATGACCACAGACGAAGAAGAGCGAAGATCAAGATCGAGAACAAGCAACCATCATTCCAGCTCACGGATAACGACTCTAACAATAATTCCAGATAAAATAAATTACGCCGCTTTCGATAATTTGCAGCTTAAAAATCATCATACTGAACAAAATTGAATTGAGTTCATTGTTCATTGTTTATTAAACTTGTACTGCAGTTGCTTTAAGAGACAGATGTGAGAAATTAGGAAGGCGAGAAGCACGTAATGTAACTGGGCTTACCTTTTCATTCATTATTATTCCTAGATTTCCAGAAGATCTTTGTGATGAATTCGAAGAGAATGGAAACCCTAAATGTTGGCTGGATTTGGAAATTCGTAGGCGCCCAAATTAACTTTGGGGGGGGGGGGGGACAGAAATTGCGGGGGGGGGGGGGGGGGGGGGCTTTAGACGGTGATATTATAACAGGATAATAAGTAAATGGTGGAATAATCTAGAAGAATAAAGGATTAGTTGCAACATAATAGACGGAAGATATACCGATGAATGGCCCCGCAAGGGATGAGTCCAGAACGAGCGTGGTTCTTTTGGACACAACTTTTTTATACACAAATGTTTTTTAAATAGCGCTATATTTTAATGTTTGTTTTATTTATTAAAGTATAGCACAGTAAATAATCGCGTTATATTCAATATTTGTATATTAACACATAGTGTTATAAAGAAATACTCTATACACCTCTTCATTTACTATTCATTTTCAGAAGGCTCACATAGACTGACAACGCAGTTTTTTTTTCTTTAGAGTACTCATTGCCTATACATCTTTAATTTTTTTAAGTTAAGATATTTGATCAAATTTTTACAGTTTGTTTGGATGATTGCTACCTGTTGTATTGTATTGTATCGTATTATTACTTTAAATATAATATTTATTTTGATTGTTAATTAAATTTTATTATATTATATCATTAAATCTATCATTACGTAATGATGAAATATATCATGTTACTTAATGATCGATTTGATGTGATCGCGTTGTTACCTTATCTTTTCTCTTAATTCAACATTCATCATTATTAAATAATTTTATTTTATCATATCTTTTCTATAATAACAAGATCTGCAATAAAAGTAACGTGGAAGAAGTACTATGTACAAACAAAAATCTTCATTTTTATTACATGTATCTTCGCAGAATTAATTAACCTATTTGTGTTCATCTCTTGTATGGGAAAACTTTTTATGCAATCAATTTATATAATTTCACTTCCCATTGTCTATTTGGTATTTCTAAATTTCTTGCCAAATTAATAGAGATTCACCCCCCTCCCCTGGTAATTTTTGGTATCATAATTTTTGGTAAAATTATTGTAGAACCATTCAAATATCTTAACTTGGAAAAAATTATTTTTGATGAAAAGAAAGAGAAGGAAAAAAGGTGAAATTGAAAAGAAATAATGAAAATTAAAAGATGTATAGGCAATGAGTACTGTAAAGAAAAAAGAGACTGCTTTGTCAGTCTACGTGAGCCTTCCGAAAATGAGCAGTAAATGAACAGATGTATAGCGCATTTCTTTATAGCGTTATGTGTGTGCGTTAAAGGACAAAACAGACGTTAAAGTATAGCGCATTTTAAAAGGGCGGTATATATAAAAAGATTACTAATTCCCCCCACCCCCCCCCACCCCCCATATATTTCGGTCTTTTGTATCCAAAAGAATCACACTTTGGTTCTGAACTCCGCAAGGGATTTGATTTAGCCGAATCTTCTCAAAATTAACGGTATAAAAAAAAGGGCAAAATACCTTAATATCCTTTTAAATTTAATACGAATTATTAGTTACAATCTTAAATTATTTGTGGTCTTAATTACCCCTCAACTTGGCCTTTTGAGAGTCAAAACCTCTCTGGACACTGATGTGGCAGAGAGTGTGAGTGCACTCGCCTGCCACATGGATTTTTCTATATACGTGGCACTCTTTTAGAAATAAATATATCTTTACTCTTTTAAGTATGTTATTTTTTGGATAATTTTTTTCGAATACAATTTATAATAAAACTTGGATAGAACTACATTATTTAGGCTAAATATTTTTACTTTGCTAAAAATAATAAAGTTTTAGTTAATCTTTTTTTGAATTTGACCTGAAAATAAAGATTTATACAATTGAAATAAATAGTCAAGGCATCTAAAAAGTTATAAAAAAATACACATGACTTTTCGTTTCTTCTAACATTAGGCGCTTCGAATTGGATTATGTAAACTCAGGTTCAAGTTTTCGGTTATGAAATACCAAACCAAATAATCTCACTTTGGTTTGTTTTCTTAGAGATTTCAGATTAATTGGTTTAGTTGTTTTGAAATTTATGTTTAAACCTATGGACATATTCTGACTTAATGGACTTCTAAATAAAGTATTTAAGCAAATTGCCTAATTATCCTATTCCCATTATATTCATCTGAAAATTTGATAATTGTAAGAACAAATGTAAATCCTTGATATGACAAAAGGATTACAAGAAGAAAAATAATAATAATAAAAAAGTATGAGATAACTATCATGAGTATATATTATAAATAGTCAATGAAAATAAATAGTCAAGGCATCTAAAAAGTTATAAGAAATACACATGTCTATTTTCTTAATTGTATGAATTTTTATTTTCAGATCAAATTTCATAAAAAGATTAACTCAAACTTTATTATTTTTAGCCAAATAAAGTTTTTAAGCCTAAATAATGTAATTCTATCCAAGTTTTATTATAAATTATATTGAAAACAATTATCCAAAGAAATAACATAGGAAAAATATATATTTTATTTTAAAAAAATACCACATATACAGAAAAATTCACGTGGCAGGCGAGTGCATCCACACTCTTTGCCACATCAGCGTCCATGTGGTAATGGCTCTCAAAAAAGCCAAGTTGAGGGAGGTAATTAAGACCACGAATAGTTTAAGGCTGTAACTAATAATATGTGTCAAGTTTAGGGAGGTGTTAAGGTATTTTGCCAAAGAGAAATTTTACCTTCTATAACAAAGGTATACACCTTATCCTTTTATATTTAATAACAAATAAGTATTTATAGTATATACTACCATTCAGGCATGAAATACGCTATTTATGATTTTCCTTTCTCTTAGACAACTGGACATACCTATTTTTAAGGTGATTGTTCTTACTGTATTCATGAATACATGACGCGAATACATGTGAATACATACGCATACAACTGGACTACCCTGATTGTAGACGTTTTTTTTTCTGTATTCATGAATACAACAACGCGAATACATGCACGTACAGCTGGACTGCCTTGATTTTGGCGCTTTTTGCTCATGCATGAATACATGGTGCAAATACATGCGCGTACAGCTGGACTGCCCTGATTTTATGCGCTTTTTACTGTTGTATTCATGAATACGTAGCACGAATACATGTGCGTACAACTGGACTGCCCTTATTTTAGGCGCTTTTTGCTGATGGATTCATGAATACATGGCGCATACATGTGAATACATGCGCGTACAACTGGACTATCCTAATTTTTAGGCGCTTTTGTTGTTGTATTCATGAATACAACAACGCGAATACAACGAATACATTACCATAACAGCTGAATAATAGCTATATGAAATAATTATGTGTATAGTAACTATAGGAAGTTAATAGCCACTAAACAATAGTGGTTTCTGAAAATTCCTCTTTAAAAAATATGAATCGTATTTGCACAGAGGGATTTTCCTACTGGATTGAATTATTATCGAAATTTATCTAATTCTTGTACTTTTGCTTTTTAAGATTTTTCTATTGATTAGTAGAGTTAATGCTATTATTACTTTACCTATTTGTTAAGTTATTTATCAACATTTATCCGATGCTCATACTTTTGCTCTTCACGAGATTTTTCTATCGGATTGATAGAGTTGATGCTACATTTGTTATATCCATCTGTTAAGTTATTCATCGAAGTCTATGCGATTGACTTTTTTTTATAGTTGTTTTAACAAAGTGTTATTCGAATTTACAACTTCAATTTCGATCAAACTACCCAAATATACTCCAAATAATCTCAAATTTGGAATAAAGCTTTCAGATACCAACACAAACAATCATCAATCACTAATTTAGTCAAATAATACACCCACTTTGTCACATTCTAACACTTTCTAAGGTTCAATAGTGGTGCTTTAAGTATTATAGTAAATCACCCAAATCTATGTTTGAACAAAAAATTTAAGTATGAATTATCGATATTCAAATGATTTTAATTATATATAGTCCATCATTAATTTTTATTTTTCACCGCCAAACAAGAAATTCAAACTTTAAAAATTGAAGAATTATGATGTTCACGTCAGAAACAAGAATATTTTGCTAAGACAGGTCGAAATGGATACATTCCATCAAGACCAATTACTTTGGGGGCATGTCGTGCAAAATTTTGAATTATCTGTATACTCACATGACGTTGGTACTGTTACTCGGTCACGTAGTCACGTATGTCACAAAATATTAAACATATATATATAAAAAAAAATATACTAGTGTAATAAAACTGCGATCAAGTATCAACGCATAATTAATGCACTGTAAATCTTCAACGCTTTAATCAAAGAAATCAAGACATCTTAAAAACTAAACTAGTTCACATATACGTTCCATTTTCAATGAAATATTGAGCATTTTTCAAGATACTTCGGTCAAACACATCTCATTTGTAATGCAAAAAAATCCGTATATAAAATGATAAATTATTTATGAAAATGTGGTTCCGAAATCAGATAAACTATATTTTAATCAATTCATCAAGCACAAACAACTAAAAATTGGAAGAAAATATAGGAAGTGTTATGAAAATATTATTGTGGATGTCCATTTATTACTCCGCTATAGATAATTTTCCTGAAGAAGATTATCCATTTAGTATTTCATTGAAGTTTATCTACAGGCACCTGATGCAGGCAGGTTGCAAGCAACTCAATGAAATGACTTGCAACAGGTTCTGATTAAACAGGCAGGTTGCGAGCAGCTCATCCAGACAGCTTACAAGCAGCTGAAGAAAAGCCTCGCAGCCGCTTCCTGAAAAGCCTCGCAACTGCTTTCTTTCTCTATAAATAGAGGAGTTTTCGGTTCATTATGTACATCAATTTGAAAGTTCAATAAGATATCAATCTCTCTCTCTATACTTGTCTTCGGTTGATTTACTTTACATTCTTTATTTTATAACATGTTATCAGCACGAGACTCTGCCATACCGAGCAAATCTTCGAAAGTATCTAAGGTATGAACTTTCTTGTTCTAAATATATGTTTATCATGTATGTTAATCACGTCTTTTTAGTCGAATAATGATGTAGATGTCATTTTACTTGGATGAGATCTCGTGAAATTGGAAAGAAAAAAAATTGATTTTACTTAAGCTATTATATGATGGCGAGATTACCCCAGTAATTTCTGTGGAAAACGATTGGGGGCTATGTATACTTATACATCCGCTATTTTGGTACTTATTTTTCTTTTGATTATCTTAATAAAGGATTACAAAATGGGTAACATTATTAGATTCACTTAAACTCCGACAGAGTTTGCAAGAAATATACAACCACCGAAAGTGGTTATGTTTCGTATATCTCATTGTAACTAAGTTTTGTTAACTACCAAAAGTGGTATATGTCTATGACCACCAGAAGTGATAATTTAGGCTTTCTATGGTTACAATTGAAGATAAGTTAGGAAAAATTTCTCTATATTACTTGCATGTCTCTATTTGCTCCTGAAGTAACATTATCTTAAAAGAGGTTCTAAGCCATCACACAATTTGGTGTGATTGATGCACGTTCAGATAATTATGTTCCATTCTCTGAAGGATGAGAAATTTTGATAAATATTAATCCATTCCCTGAAGCGAATGTGACAATATTAATAAAGCTCGTAAATATGAACGCGCTTTTGATGTAAATATATTACAATTCACCTCCAGAAGAGGTAATATGATTGAGAGAATATATACTCAATATTTCGTATTTTAAATTTTCTCCTGAAGAAGCAACATAATTGAAATTTCCTCCTGAAGTACGAAAATATTATGAAAGTGTGTCTTTCTGTGCTTAAACAAAATAATGAGCTATTCAAAGTTATTTTTAAGCACATTTTCATTCCCTGTAGTGAATGAAGAAATACCTCTACTCACCTCCTGAAGAGATAGAATAACAGAGGATATAAATATTATTTTTGTGGCATAAAGATCATTGTCGCACGTACCTGTTGTACGTAAAACATTTTGAATAATTTTAGTAAATATCATTCTAAGGCAAAAGCATTCTTGTAGAATATTCTTTTCCACTACAACCACATGTACATTATGGTTAGTTATTGAGTTCCCCGAAGGAAATAACAACTCGTGTATCTTTTCTTAAAGGGTGCAATGACTATGTGGATGCCGCAGTGATACAAAATATTCAGATGTTAATGTTTCTCCTTGAAGGAGATATTTGTCACAAAGTTAGTAGTAGAATATTAAAATTCTTAATTTTCTTCATTTTCTTTGTATTGCCTATTTGATTATGATTTTCTCTCATGATACCAGAAGTGTCTGAGCAATATTTGATAGTACAAAATGTATCAACAATTCCTGAAGAGCTAAATGTTTGTCTAAAAGACATATGATACCAGTAGTGTCTGATAAATATTAGATTGTGGATAATAAATGAAGGCTCTAGAAGAGTTTATATACAAATATGTCATTCATATTATATGATTATGGTCAAAACCTATGTTGTAATAAACCTGAAGTTTACTAATACAAATGGCCATCATATTGAGACTACAAATGATTGGAAGATTGAAATTCTTCACATTTCCACAATCATAGAGGGTAAAGTAATATATATGTGAGAAGTTACCCGCCTTATTCTTCAATTTGTACTACATCATGTATCATGGTAAACCAAAAGTTTATTAATGCAAAAGTAGACACAGTAAACCATAAGTTTTACTAAGGCAAAAGTAGTTACGCTGATACAAAAGTAGCCACAGTAAATCAGAAGTTTACTAATGCAAAAGTTTATGACATAGTAAACTAGAAGTTTACTAAGAGATAGCACATGCCATGATAAACCTGAAGTTTCCATTTGCCATTTTTAGATGAGCTATTTGAGAAGACAGATAAGTATATACTGAAGAACTAGAAGATTTTTCAAGAATTCTCTTGTGTTGCTTGTTCTCATAATAAATTGATTATACCAGCTAAAGTTGGGACTAAGACCCTAATCTGAAATATATATGAAAGGTGAATATGAGCTCATTCACCTATCATATGAACCACTGATAGATGCATATATGAGATGGTTACAAGTGTGATTATTGTCAACCTGTAGTTTGGCATTTGAAATTGCTACTGTTACGCGGCGCCTTCCTGAGATGCTTTGGAAGGGCGACGTAAGGCTAAGCAACCGATGTCAGGGTGGTTGTTGTCCGCCAAATGAGGTCCCCGCCGC
Source organism: Nicotiana undulata (assembly GCA_005239495.1). Lineage (NCBI taxonomy): Eukaryota > Viridiplantae > Streptophyta > Magnoliopsida > Solanales > Solanaceae > Nicotiana > Nicotiana undulata. Next base: position 35,627 of record ML258725.1, on the reverse strand, counting down.
ACGCTAGACTAGATTGTCAGTGCCGTGTGGGAAAACCAATGCCAACAATTGAGAGAACAGTAATGATGTTTGAAATGATGAAAGCTGGATTGCAATAATGAAAGCTATTACAAAAATGAAGGAAATGCGGTGTCGAGGGGTAGAGACACCAGTACAGGGTTATCAATTAAGAGCATAAATTTCAGATTATGAAATCAAAATAGTTCATCTTGATGATGCTGGTTTATATCCAAGCTAGTTTAGCATTGAATACCTCCTATTAATTGCTAAACTATCGCTTATGAGAACAAATCCTCATGTGTTGGTCTAAGATTTTCGAAATTGCATATAGCAGCACTTGTATGCATCAGATCAATAATATATGATAAGTCCTCCCCCACAATTGGTTTAGGATCATAAACCAAATATTTTTACTATCTTTTGATGTGTGTCATATGATTAATTTCTTACCACAATGCACAAAGATAGGTTTCCCAAAGAAGATTTGGGATTTATGTTAGTTTTTCTAACATTTGGGGGATGGAATAAACAGCTGAAAATATGTTATATGAATCGAGTTATCATTAGTATGATCCTCACTCAGAAGATAATTCAGGTCAAATGCCAGAAGCATTTGCTGATCCAAAATTAAATATCATATTTCAGCTGCGAATGCTCCTATTAAAATTAAAGTCCCTGAAGGATGGAGTTTACTTTACGCATGAAACGTAGTAGACTCAATCGGTTCCAAAGATAACAATCCTTGAAAAGGATAGGAGCAATGATCATAATAAGGAGGAAATGAGCTCTAGAAGAGCCCACGACATAACATTTCATGAAACTCCAGAAGAAGTTCAGGTACCTGAAATAAAGAATGTAATGAGATCTCAACAAGTTATGTCGCTTGCGAACCAATATGAAATGATCGTCGACGATATATTTAATACAATATAGTGCACAATATTGTAAAAGACCGTGAGGATCGGACTTATAGTCCAGACACCTGAAGATGACATGCCATTTAAATGTAAGTCATAACCTATATGACTCATTTGATTAAATATATATGAAAACCCCCGAAAGATTTAAAATGCCTGAAGCATATAGTTCAAAGTCTCGAGAAATGCACTCGATCAGACTACAAATGTCATTGTACCGTTTAAAGTAATTTGGGCGCATATGGTATTATCGCTTCGGTGAATATTTGCTGAAAGAAAGTTACAGAAGTGTTGTTATTTGTCCAGGTATTTTTATAATGAAGTTGTCATCAGAATTTGTTATCCTTGTCGTTTATGTTAATGGCCTAAATCTTGTTGGAACTCCATAAGAGCTCCAAAATGCAATTGAATATCTTAAGAAAGAATTTGAGATGAAATATCTTGGAAACATAAAACTTTGTCTTAGTCTGCAAATTGAACATTTAGCAGACGGGATCTTTATCCATCAAATTTGCCTATACAAAAGGGGCCTTAAAACGTTTTTACATGGACAAACCGCACCCATTGAGTACACCAATGATTGTTTGATCACTTGTAGTGAATAAGGATTTGTTCCGACCTCCAAAAGAGGATGAAAAACTCCTTGGTCCTGAAATACTCCATCTCAGTGCAATTGGTGCACTTATGTATCTTGTTAATGCTAACAAAGGTGGTGCAGATCGTATTGGTTATGCATATGCAAGTTATTTATCTGATACCCATAAAGCTCGATCTCAAACCGGGTACGTGTTTATATGTGGATGTATTGTCATATCATGGCGCTCCATAAAACAATCTGTTGTTGCTACTTTTTCAAATCATGCTAAGATAATAGCTATTCATGAAGCAAGTAGGGAATGCGTAGAGTTGAGATCAATGATTCATTTTATTCAAGAAAAATATGGTTTGGAATGTGATAAAGGATCCACAATTTTATACGAAGATAATGCTACATGCATAGACCAATTGAAGGGAGGATTTATACAAGGAGATAGAACGAAGCACATTTCACCAAAATTATTCTACACACACGATCTTCAAAAAAATAGTGACATTGATGTGCAACAAATCAGTTCAAGTGACAATCTGGCAGATTTGTTCACTAAATCTTTGCCAACTTCAACTTTTGAGAAGATGTGCAATATTGGAATGTGGAGACGCAAATATTTGGAAACAAGGTTTTCATCAGGAGGAGTGAAATACGCGCTGCACTCTTTTTCCCTTACTAAGTTTTTTTCCCATGTGGTTTTTCTTGTAAGGTTTTTAACGAGGCAGCTGGAAATGCGTATTACTAAATATGTGTACTCTTTTTCCTCCACTAGGATTTTTTCCACTGTGTTTTTTCTAGTAAGGTTTTAACGAGACACATTATCTTTAATGAACATCCAAGGGGAGTGTTATGAAAATATTACTGTGGATGTCCATTTATTACTCCGCTATAGATAATCTTCCTGAAGAAGATTATCCATTTAGTATTCCATTGAAGTTTATCTACAAGCAATTGATGCAGGCAGGTTGCAAGCAACTCAATGAAATGACTTGCAGCAGGTTCTGATTAAACAAGCAGGTTGCGAGCAGGTCATGCAAACAACTTACAAGCAGCTGAAGAAAAGCCTCGCAGCTGCTTCCTGAAAAGCCTCACAGCTGCTTCCTTTCTTCTATAAATAGAGGAGTTTTCAGTTCATTATGTACATCGGTTTAAAAGTTGAATAATACATCAGTTTCTCTCTCTATACTTGTCTTTGATTTATTTCTTTAAAATCGTTATTTTATAACAGGAAGAAGAGTTACCTATTATTTTCAATGAATTATCACTGAACTCCTTTCCTTAGTTACCCATTTTGAAAGATGGTGATTGAATTTTCGAAAAGGGTTATTTATACCCTTTTACTATTGGAAATTAATTATCAGTATCTTCCGTTATACTTTTCAAAGGTATTTGCCCTCGTCGTTACCTATCTTAATATTTTTACCCCTCAATATAACGGAAAACTCAGACCCATCTTCAAACGGACACGTGGCGACTATCTGTTGATACCCGACTAAATGACCGACCCATATCAAAGTTCGCATCTTCCCTCCCAAATCGGACTACGTGTGCCCTCCTTTTTTCTTGGTATCGTCTATAATCATCTTCAACATGCCTTCCATCCATTCTTCCTTGTACCCACCCAAAAACTAATAAACTCATATCAAAAGCTCGTCGAATTTCGGCCAATTCCATTCAAGATTCCAGCATCTCCTTAACACAATATACCGATTTCACTCAAAATTAAGAAACTTGTTGCAGGCGGTCATATTCATCATCCCCCTAATAGAACTCTAAATCCCAATAGAAAATCAGAGAAATTAATTTTTAGTTTTCTCAAATGCATAATTATTGCTCTTTTATTTGTTTTCTCCTATTCCTCGGCTTGGCCGCCTCTTGTTCCTCTCCATTTTCTCCACTGTTCACGCTGTCGAAATGTTAAAATGAATATATTTGAACCTTTTCCGTTGAATTTTACAGAGGGGAGAAGAAATATATAGGAATTGGGATTTTGAGAAGGATTAAAGGAAAAGGAGGGGTAAAAAAAAGGTTAAAAGTAAGAACAGTAAACTAGTAAAAGAAAGCAAAGGAAAAAGTTAAAGAGAGGAAAGAACTTAAGAAGTATGAAATATGGAAATAAGGGATTCTGGAAAAGACGAAAAATAAGAGGGGAAAAAGATGAGGAAAAGGAAAAGGAAAAGGACAGAAAAGGTTGGAACAAAAGATAAAAGGAATAAAGAAATGGGGGACTTTTCAAACATATAATACTCGAGAAAAGTTACACCCTGGTCCTATCAACATTTTCTTTTTATCTATTTTTAATTGCAATACAAAGCTTTCGTGTGACCTCACATGATTTTTTATCAATAAATACTAAACAAGTTACAAAATTCAACTATTTCTTTGCGTTTTGTTCAAAGTAAGTCATTTAATTTAGGAGTTTATTACTTAAATAGTCACTCAACTATCTGAAATTATCAAGTAAAGTCATTTTTCCCCCCATTTGTAACAGATAAGTTACTTAACTATGTCTATAATACTCAGAAGGTCACTCAACCAGATTTCACAAATTTTTAATGTCAAATACTTATTTTACCATCTAAAATAGGTATTTGATATTATGGACTTACATATTGAACAAATAAATTATATATACAAAATAAAAAATTAAAATTAAGAATGATTTTTCTAGCTTATATAATGTGGGAATAATAATAGAATTGAGCATAATTTTCAAGAATATGTAATGCATATTATAAAAATACCTTTGTTTTAAATAATTATTTTTATATTACGTGCATGGAATATATACTATAAAATCTTTGTTTTCTTTCATTCTCAATTTGTAAATAATCTTTTGAGTTTTTGTTGTTAATATCAAAATATTATGAAGAACAATGGTTCTAATTAATGTTTTTACTATGCTCAATATTTTATTATTCAACATTATATTTGCTTAAACACTATTTTATTTTTTTAATTTATAAATATAAATTATTTATTCTATAGGTAAGTCCATAAAATAAAAATAAAAAACTCATAATATCAAAAACTTTAAGAAAAATAAAAAGAAGACAAAAGTTGATAAATTAGAGGACAAAATTGGTATTTGACAATCAAAGTTTGAGAAATCTAATTGAGTGATATTATGAGTACTATAAGCATAGTTGAGTGACTTTGTTGTTACAAACGAAAGAAAGAAGACTTTAGTAGGTAAATTCGGATAATTGAGTGGCCATTTGAGTAAGGGACTTGTAGAACTTCAAAAATTACTTCATAGATTGAACATGACTACTATCTTGATTTTCATACATTTGGGCCAAGTTTTAGATATCAGATGACATGCACAAATGGCTCACTTTGGACAGGATCTATCCAGACTGTCTTATCAGAGCAATTAAGCAAAATCAAGCAATTTAAGGCACTTATATACTAGTCAAGAGGTGAGTCTAGTTGTCACAACAAAGGCACTTATTACTCAGGGCACAACAACGTAAAAAGAAATTGCTTCTAATTAGAACAACGATATAAGATTCCCTATTCCCAAGAAAATAACAACTAACTACATTCGATTCAAGAAAAACTCTTGAAAAAGAATCACGATACGAAAAAAACCAAGGGAAAATTGTTATAGTACCTAAGAAAATAAACTAAACGATAAAAACAAAAATAAAACACATATTTTTGGATTTTATAGTTTTTATGATTTTTTTGTATTTTTTAATAAACTAACTGCTAACACGAACTGATATAATTACTAAACTACTATATTTCAATTAAAATGTAAAGTTATGATTATAGGCCAAAATATCTAAAAAAGGGGGAAAAAATAGTATCAAATAAAGCCAACTGGTTAAGAAATAAAAAGTAAAGCAAATACAAACAAATAAGAGTTCCCTCACTCCACACTTAAAGAAATATCATTGCTCCAATGTAAAGCAATAAGAACAGAGGTATAAAAGGGATACCTGAGGTCCTTGGCCTAGTCATCGACGCTATTAGTAATGTCGAAAAACTCCTCATCATCAGGTAGCAAGATTCACATCTTCATTAGGTGGCATTCCACCACTCTAAGTGTCATGACCTAAAATTTTACCGGAGCCATGATGATGCCTAACACTGCTTGCTAAAAAAGTCAACGAAAGATATGCGAAAATAAAATTCAACAATGATAAAAAAAAAATAGTCTCAAATAGCGGAGTAGCATAGTAAATCAAGTCATAATGTTAAACAGCTGAAACCAACCCAAAATCTTGTGTCACTGAATACATGAGCTCTATGAAGTACTAAATTCAAAGTCTAAACAAAATATAATATTGTGAGAATAACTAAACAGTAGTAACAATAGATAAAGGTGGGGACTTCCAGGCTTGCAAATAGAGTTGCAGTGCAACCTCGAAATCACCAAGCAAATTCGGACAAACATCTCACTAGGCACCACCGCTAGCAGCAACACCTAGATCTTCACACGAAGTGCATAGTGTAGTATGAGTACAATCGACCCCGTGTACTCAATAAATAGAAAGATTGACCTAAGAGAAAGCAGTGGCGAGGTTGACAAAGTCGAATGCTCACTTTCAACAGCCAACAATACCAATAATATTAGAATAATGGCATATAGGAGAAAAAAAGCTCAAATAATAACATGCTCAACTCTAACCCAATAAGAGGAGAAATAGACATGTTTTCAGGAATACTAGTCAAGGCAACAACTTTTTCACAGAAATCACTTTGATAGAGATTTATCAAGGTAAACCATGATTTCAATCTCTAAACATCAAGTGGAGGCATTAATACCAATTAGCATAAGAAAAATACAGCTTATCATGTCAAATATACAGTCCAAATCACCATTATCATAGTTTAATCATCAAGTATACACAATTCCAACATATTCATGGTACCTGGCACAAGGACCCCTCAATCATACTCTCAGTACTATCATAGTGCCTGGCACAATGCCCCTGAATCATACTCTCAGCACTCTCATGGTGCATGGTACAATGCCCTGAATTATCACACACATACACACACACATAGAACTGCACGAGTGCTTGCATAAGCTCCTCACTAAGCACATATCGTGTGCCTGCACTCAAGGGCCCAAAATAACATGGGTTATTACCTAACACTGAAGATGCGGATCCTAGCCCAAGTGCTAATCAAATCAAAGTTAACGATCAATATCACTCAGCCTAATTTGACTCCTTGACGCAAGTGTCACCGCATAATAAACATCAACAAGGCTTTATGTCCCAAGATCATTCATCAATCCGCTCAATATGGCTCTATGGACCAAAATCAATTTTCAATCTCCTCAAGTCTTAATATGCCAATATCTCACAATACCATAATCAAAATACCACACGAAATATACCAATGTACCACAACTTTACTCAAACCCGTGACACACAAACAAGGTCTCTAACAACATGTGAGATAACATATAAAGAGTTCATAGAGATATACTATCATGACTAGCAATTATGATTACAACTATGGAAAATAGATCAACATAACAAAAATAGTCCTATCATGTCTCAAACAGATAAGTAGATAACCTAGATTTATAATGGATAATAGCTCATGTAGTCATACAAGTGAAAAAAAATACGGTATAAAAGAAGCATGATCGCAAAACCAGGAATATAATAGTCTAAGATATGCCTGGATCATGAATAACAACGGTGCACGCATATACGCTCGTCACCTCGCATACACATTACCCCTAACATATAACAAGTATCATAATCAACGAAAATATCCTCAATCTAATCCTAAGCAAGATACTTACCTCATTCTGGCTAGTCTTTAACCTCAAATCACGTCAAAATCTTGCTCTAGCCCTTCAATCATGTAAATCCAGGCCAAACATCATTCAAGTAAGTCAACAATGCTATAGGAAGAAATCTCAATCCATAAAGTTTTGATCTTTAAAGAATTCCCAAAAAATCAATAAAAGTCAACCCGGGCTCGCATGGATGACATCCAGAACCAATACTAAAATTCGATGACCCATAACCTGCTGAATCCAAATATATAATTATTTTCCAAAATGGAGTCCAAATCAGTCTTAAATTTCCAAAATACACTCTCTTAAAGTGTAGACAAAAATCCAAAATTTCCTTTTAAACTTCCAAGTTTTTAGGTGTATCAATCTATGGGGAATCAATATATAAAACCAAATCCAAGTGAATTTTTTTTACCTTCAATGTGGTAGTTAAATTGATCTTCAAAATATCCTCTTTTCGAAATGTATGGCTCAAAATATGAAAGAATGGAAAAAATCCCGAAAATGGCAACATATATACTCTGCCTAGTTGTGCTATTTGCGAACACGTCCCAAGCCTCGTGTTCGCGAAGCATAAATCAGCCTTGCCCAGAAATACCATATCACGAATGCAGGAACACCATCGGAACACGATGACCAACTGACCAGCCTCCCGTGAACACGAGCATTCCAATGTGAACGTGAAGAACTAGACCCCCAGTCGGCTACTTCCTCTTCGCAAACGCATCCCCTTACTCGCGAACGTGGAGAATCTATCCTCAACTCCACTCGCTCGCGACAGCTATCTCATGGACATGAAGAAAAGAAATCCAGTGACCAAAGTTAAACTATGTGAATGGGACCCACTGATCGCAAACGTGAAACACATATGAAACACCATAATCGGCTATGCAAATCAAAAGAAAATGGTTCGAAACTACCCTGGATCATATCCGAGCCCCTCAGAACCCCGTCCAATCATAAAAATAAGTCCAAATACATTATCCAAAAGCTGAAAACACTAGAAATGACATCAAGACCAAGAATCGAAGATCAAAATCCTTTTCTTAACTTTCAAACCTTCAAGCTTCGCCGAACTCGTCCGAATCACACTTACACACTCCAGATCACAATCAAACTTTGGAAACAAGTTTTAATCAACTAAATGAACCTAATCAATGTCTCAAAACCATAATAAGTGTCTGATAACTCCAAAGTCAACTTTCGGTCAAACTTATGAACTCTCTAATTTTTCAAATTGCCAACTTTTGACAAATAGGGCCAAAACCTTCTAGGAACATTCAAATTCAAACCGAATATATGCTCAAGTCCAAAATCATCACACAAACCTATTGAAATCATCAAATCTCGATTTCGAGGTCGTTTACTCAAAAGTCAAACCTTGCTCGACTCTTCCAACTTAAAGCTTCCGATTGAGAATTACTCTTCCATATCAAGTCCGAACCTCTCGAAAGTCAAACCAACTATACACGCAAGTCATAATGTATCATATGAAACTACTCAAAATCTCAAACCGCCGAACAAAATGCTAAAACTCAAAATGACTGATCGGGTTGTTACATTTTCCCCACTTAAACATGCATTCGTCCTCTAATGTACCTAGAGTTATTACAAAGTTTCCAAAATCACTATATAACTCATCATACACATGCTCATGAGTGATCTCACGTCACCTCAATCCTGACTAAAGATTTTTCCTTCTACCTTAGCATACAATCCTTAGAACCAAATTACAACTTACGGAACTCCCTATAAGATCCGATTCTTATATATATATATATATATATATATACATACATACATACACACACACACACTGGTTCCATCTAAAAAAGCTTTAGCAAACCAGCCAAAGATATATCCACACGACGTACCGCATAACTCATATGCCCATAATAGGATTGTTCGACCATAATAGCTGCTCATTACCAAATTTGGTATAGGTAACATACCTCACATCAAATAAAACCTTGACACAACATTTTACAATACTGCTAATGATAAAAGAAACAGGAAGAAACTCATAACCACCCATCAAATCAATAAGTCGCGAAATTCTCTCACCCAATAAGAACTGTTGCCAAATTCTGAGCTGATTAGTGACACTTACTTTCAACATATTGATCGTCTCCTACCTAAACCACTATATAATGGAAAGGAGGGGTCGATGTAGCTTTTACCCGAGAGGATCGGGATCGATATCCACAATGAGTTAGAATATTGGAGTTGGGTTCCTATCCGACTTAGCTATGTATCTTGCTTTTAATTACACTTCTAGTCATAAGTTGGTTTTGATTCTATTCTAATTTAACACTATTGATTAATAAGAAGATACTAAGTATAATATTTTTGTAAGGGTTTTCTCAATTTATGAAAGGCACTAGGGAAGCGACTTACACCTAGGCGAGTACCTAACGAGATCTAGAATTTAGGACAAACTTGTTGTACATGGGCTCGTGATATAACCTCATACTTAATTACTCACCCTATACCTCTCGGTAGTTTGGGTGACTTTTCTCGAATTGTCTTTCTCAAGCCTAATTGGGTGTTTCAACAGTGCAAGTGAAATTGGCTCAAGTCGGGTATTACTATCTCTAGGTTTAACCCTTTAATTGGGGCTATCAATCTCTTGAATTCACCCAAATTCCTTGTTAGCCTATTTTAACTAGACTTGGGTCCTCTTTCTCAAGAACAACCCCAGTAAAAAAGGCATGAATCAGTGTTTGCAACCATCAATTCAACAGATAAAGCATGAAACAAGCTAAATATCACTGACCCATAAATAAATAAGCCCTAAAATTAAATACTCATTAGATACCCATACTAGGGTTGGGTTATAGCCCTAGCTAATGGGTCTAGCTACTTATAATCAAGGTAGAAATCAAAAGAGTAGATGAAATAATAGCCATAAATTTTAAATACAAGGATAAAATCTAAGATTATAAGCTAAAGTTACTCTAAAATTACTCAAAAGGGAAAAAGGTTGTTGTTCACGAGCTCACTAAAACATAAGATAACCTAAAAATGCGAAAAAGGACTATTTATACACAATTGAAATTACTGGACAAAAATGCCCCTACGGAGGTTTCGCTGTCAGCGAAAAAATAGGCGCCTCGGCGGATTGACATTCGCGGCCACACAATTACAAGTGCGGACTGCGCTTCTTCAAAATTGGACTTCATGTAACCTCTCTGAACCTTGATTCCGCTCTCAGCGGAATTCTGATCGCCTCAGCGGTAAGAAATAGCTTGGCCGCGTAAATTGTGCGCTGACCGCGCTCTATGCTTGGCCCAAAATTGCTGACTCTCTGAACCTCCACTTCCTCTCTCAGCGGAATTTCCGCCGCGGCCGTGCTTTTGTGACGCTGTAAGCGGTCCTAGGTGAGTCCAAATTCCAACTCTCTGAATCTACTTCCGCAGCCGCCCTCAATATTCCACCTTAGTAGAAAGGCTTACGCTGCAGCGCAAAAGTGGCACTGTCAGCGCTCCATATGAATCATGAATTGTGCAAGATTGGATCCCTTTTAAGTTCATTTTGGCCTCGTTGCCTCATTTTGACCAAAAACCTACAAGTAAGCACCTTTTAGTTTTCGGGAATACCTTAACGCACTTTTGCCCCAAAAACTAAGCAAAAGAGAGTAAATAGTAGGTCAAAATCCCTATTTATCAACTCCCCCAAACTTAAGATTTTGTTTGTCCTCAAGAAAACAAGGTAATTCCCACCTCCACAAGAAAAAGAAAGAAGAATTTCAGCTGTCCTAAAATAACTTCATCAAGCTTCAAATGGGACTAACAATTTCCCTCAACACAAGTGCATTATTAACAACATTATGCAATGACTTTATGAGTTCCATAGATCTAATGTGACACAAAAGCTTCAATAGTTGACTCAATTCATCAAAGAGATTCGCTCTTTCACGCAAGTCACTGTGGATACTCGACTCTTTCTCCTCTACTCTCCACGGGCTCATCTCACCTTAAAGAATGTACGCTCAAAACCGGGATTATTATGAAGTGCGCTCATCACTCTCAAAAGAATTCCACAATACCGGCTCTAAGTACCATAAGCTTGCCCCTCATGTAAATTACCACTAATGTAAGCTCACTCAACTTGAAATCCTATAGGGCTTTAACGGGATGTAATGAAGGCTTTTTGGATCAAATTCGGACATAATGAACTATGCATGTATCATCTTTCCTTAAGCACTCCATTTTCACAATTCGGCTCATGTTTTTCTTGACTCTTTGAGTCATTTTCTTCTTCCTTGGGGGAACTAGAGAGACACATTGTCGTTCTTTCTTCTATTTGACGCTCATTTTTCTCCTTTTCTCATCATTCCAAGCCTTTCAACATTGTTTCATTGAATCCTTTCAACCTTTACTGTTCTTTTTGACATGTTTCTTTTTGGCTTTTCATCCCTTTCCTTGCCTTTCCTTTTCATCAAATCTTTTTGTTCTTTGAACCTTTCATCACTTTGAACTTCCTTGTTTCTCCCCCAAACTTATGTTTTTGACTATTGTTCATCATGAATGCTAAGGAAAGATTGGGTGCCAAGAGAGGGTCATTATAGAATGGATGAAGGCTTGTGGTGCGGTTATTGAACGAAAAGGCCTAGGCTCAAAGGGGTTGACTAAGGATATTATAATGGTAGGCTGTGGAAGTATTCAAATTCAAATGAAGCCAAGGAGATCCTATAATCACTTCTCAAGTTGAGCTACACTTAGAATTTCACGTTGAAAAATATTCGGGGAAAGTTCTAGACTTGTTGGCACGACACTTGGACTTGCAATTCAAAATCTCACCTCTCAAGCCACAGGATTGTTAAAGAGAATAGAGTCGAGGGCCCACAACAACCTTAGATTAGATTGAAAACGCACATATGGCTACAAACACCACTTGATGACAATTTTAGACTACTCAAGATTCTAAGGGTCACAAATAGAGCTAGTGTCGTCTACAACTTGTCACTAAAGTAAATATGTTGGTGCCAAGTGAAGCTTACTTAAGTCACGTTTATTCGTTACTACCAAATAAAAGGAAAACAAAAACAAAAACAAAAACAGACTCAATCCCTTAAGAACATCGGCACGCCATCCAACGTAGAGAAGAGACACCTGGTTCACACAAATTCCACCCTTGAAAAGAGCCGTGGCATTAAGAAAATCAAAGGCTTATTGATCACGAAAAAGTAAAAAGATAGCTATAAGTTCAAAAAGAGACTACTAAAGGAGATAAAAAGCTAAACTATAAAGGAAATTATAAAAGAAGTTATAAAGTAAAAATACAGAAAGTAAAATGAATATGTACAATAGGGGATTAAGACGAATATACATAAGAGGGGAATGAATATATACATGAAAAAGAAACTTTATATACATACCAAAAACAAAAAAGTACGGAAATAAAGTACGAGGAATAGCAAATAAAGAAAGGAAAATAGTGTCGATAGTTATTACAGACCAAAATCATCCAAATATCCAAATGGTCAAATGAGGCCACCCTCCCCCCCAAATAAAAATTAGCATTGCCCTCAATGCTAAATGTAAAAAATAGAATAGGGGAAGGGTAGAGAGTAAAAGAAAACTCCCTAATATGCCTCTGTCTGCATATGAGCTGGGTCACTGGGTGGGTCAATGTCTGGGTCCTGGGGTGGGGCTGATGCATCTCCCTCGGGCTCCTCCAGCTGGATCTCCAAATCCTCATTCTGGGGGATCACTCCTCTCCTCACTGGCGCACCGGTGGCCTCCTGCTCTGGCATCTGCGATGGCTGCACTGTCTGAGCTGCAGGGGAAGGCACTCCTATGAGTAGATCAATGGGGATATCACCCGGTGTAGTAAGCTTGGCCACCTCCTTCTTCAGGTCATCCTGACTCTTTCTCATCTTTCGTATCTGTTTTCCCAGGGAGTTGATTTCTTTCTGATGTGCACCCATGGACTCTAGAATCTTCTTCTGGTTTTCAACTAAGCTCTTCAAAGTCCGCTCCAATGATGGAGGAAACTGGATCTGGGCTGGGGCTTCCTGGGCTGCTACGGTAGTGGATATAGCAGATAGCTTTGATGAAGCTACCTGCAACCAATTGATGATACCGGCCAGTGTCTGGTTTACCCTCAGAGCAGTCTGAGGGTATGCTGAAGAAGAAGGAACTGAGGTAGGAATGGAGGTATATGGTCCGGAGGGAGGATGTGGCATGGCAGCAGAGGACCCCTCAGCAGTAGATGGCACTGAACCTGTGGGAGCGGCGACTTTGCTCTTGGACTTGGGGTTGTCCAGGCTTTTCAAACTGTACCAGGAAAATGGCAACTTCAGCTTCACCTTGGTGTCATAGTCCCTTCCCTCAACTCCATGGTCCTAGAAGTACATAGTAAGGATGTTTTGGAAGGGATATGAATGCTCACCCTTTTTAATTGTATTGTTAATCACCCTGGCCATTATATTCCCGACATTAATCGGGAACTCCACCATAATCACCCCCACAATAATAGCACGGGAAAGTGGCATGTCACTATCATGAGTGGTGGGATCTATCCTGCTGCATACAAATGTGGCCCAACCCTTTGCCTCGAAACTCAAAGTGTTTCTGAGGATAGGAACCCTTGCTGTCAGCCACGCTGGAGTAGTCCCGGGAATAGTAATCACAGAAGCTAGCCAAGCGCGAGCTAACTCATCCAACTCCAACTTCTCCAGATATTGGGTCCCATTTTCATCGTTGAACCCAACATAATCAATGAGAGCTTGGCCATTGAATATAATCTTCTTGTTGCGCACTTTGGTTAGGTATGTGCACTGTTTGATGTGGGCAACATTGGCATAAAACTCCTTTACCACAAATTCATTGGCCTCCGGCAAGCTGCTGGTGAAGAACTTCCACCCCACTCTCTCGTTGAAGTGCCTTTTTACATTTGGGTTGTGGGGTATAAGGTCTCGCTCAATGAAATCTGTCTCTAATGTAAGTGACCTCATAGGCCACCACTCTCTGAATTTATGATATGCCTTCTCACTCACGAACCGGTCTTTCCATACTGCCGGGTTCCGAGACCTCACCAACCCCCCCTATCTGAGTATCACCACCCCTCCCATCATCTGGTGCATCATCATCACTATCTAACTCTACTGGGGCAGGTGTGGTGGATAGAGCTGTTGACTAGGGGCCGAAGGGGGTGGAGAATCACTGATTCCCAAGCTATTTGAAGAGCCGGATATAGAAGTGGACTCATTTATAAGATGCCAGGGTTGGGATTGTGCCTCCTCTTGTACTGGGCCAGTTTCCCCCTCTGAAATTTCCCGAGAGGGGACATACTCGCTAGTCTGTGAGGTGTCTGGAGTGGGCCTCCGGACAGTCTGCTTGTTGCCAATTATCCTTCTCGGGGCTAGGGGTGCTGCTGGTTGTTTGCCCCTTCCCCGTCCCCAAGAGGACTCTCCCCTTCCGGGTTGTTTATCTTGGCCTCCTCTAGAACAAACCATTGTCTGCAAACAAAATCAATGAAATTCATTAGCATTGTTATTCAATCAAGCATTAGATGTGAATGCTGATAAAGGTTGCAGTAGATAAAACATAGAGGATCGATATCAGCGGAAAAAGAAGCGCTGCAGCGGACAGACCATCGCAGACAACGAAAAAGGAAGCATTGTCGTGAGAGGTTGGGAATCAGACTACCCATTCTCTGAACCTAACGACCACTGACCGCGGAAAAATAGGCGCGACCGCGTAAGCCCTTCTGCCGACAGCGGAAAAATGAACGCGATCGCGAAATCATTATGACAATACTCTGAATGTATGTTCCGCTATCCGCGGAAAAATAACTGCGACCGCGGAAATTTGACCGCTGATAGCGGAAGTTCCACTGCGTCCGCACAAAATAGGACACTATCAACTTATCAAAAGCACATCACCTCTGACCGCGGAATTTAGGTGGCGGCCGCGGAATTTAAACTGAACGGGCAGTGAAGAACATCGAGAAGCTAGGGTTTACACTTAGTGGATAATTTAAACAATTTAACCAGTAAAGTGAAGAACCCAAACCCCTATTAGGCATCAAAAAACCATTACCCATTCATTTCCACCAATAATTAAAGAAGTTCATGGTTTTAGGTCTATACTAACTCTAATTAGAAAGAAAAGCTAAAAATAAGTAAAACAAAAAAGAATGAACAAAAACTAAAACTAAAACTAAAAGATTGATCATACTAGTAGCTAGATTTGTTGTAGGGGTGAAACTTGTTAGATGAGATGGAGTTTAGATGCACAAAGGGAGAATGATGAACAATGAAGGGGGGTTGTGAAATGGTAGAGTGAGAAAAGTGTAAAAGGATGAGGGCATCTCTATTTATACTAAACCCTAAGCCCCCACCAACTCACCTGGCGCGGCAACGGAATTTCATCGTTGACCGCGCTTTGCAAAATAGGAAGATTTGAAGCTGTAACTCCACCGCTGGGAGCGGAAAAACAAGCACGGCAGAGGAAAAGTGATTGTTGACCGCGGAATTTCAACCGCGGACGCAGATCAAACTTCAGAGAAGTAACATTTTTAGCTCAACAAGTTCGCATCTGCTTAGAAATTTCGCCCCCGCGTAAATGTTGCCGTTGACCGCGAAATTTTGAGCGTTGCAGTGGTTCTGTGCATACTTAGCCATTTTTTCCAGTGAGTCCTGCACTGCATCAAACAAGTCCTACAAAAATCTCACAACCAGTTAGTTCAAAAGAGCCTAATCTAAGAAGAAAAAATGAAAAAGTAAGGAAAAATCACTTGGGTTGCCTCCCAAGAAGCGCCTGATTTAACGCCGCGGCACGACGCAGGTTACCATCCTCATTGAAACTTTATCAAAGCCACCACGTGGCTGTCATCAAATTTTCCCAAGTAATGCTTCACACGATGCCCATTCACCCGGAAGATTTCACTATTTTTGTTCTTTAAGTCAAGAGCACCAAAAGGTGTTACATGCACTACCTCAAAGGGACCACTCCATTTGGACTTTAGCTTGCCCGGAAACAGACGCAACCGGGAGTTGAAGAGAAGGACCAAATCACCCTATTTGAATTCTTTGTTTCTGGCATACTTATCATGCAAATATTTCATCTTCTCCTTGTACAATGATGAGCTTGAATAGGCATGAAACCGAAATTCGTCAAGCTCATTGAGATGTTCAACCCGGAGATTTACTGCAATGTCCCACTCAAGATTTAACCTCTTCAAGGCCCATAATGCTTTATGTTCCAGCTCAACCGGCAAATGACATGCTTTACCAAACACCAACTGGTACGGAGACATACCGATTGGAGTCTTAAATGTAGTCTTATAAGCCCATAGCGCATCATTTAGCTTCCTTGACCAATACGTTCTATTGGAATTCACAGTCTTGGACAAGATGCTTTTGATTTCCCTATTTGAAACCTCCACTTCCCCACTAGCTTGAAGATGGTAAGGAGTAGAGACCTTGTGATTAACACCATATTTAGCAAGCAAAGTATTAAATTCCCTATTACAGAAATGAGACCCCTCCCCCCATCACTTATAATTGCCCGAGGTGTCCCAAACCGTGTGAAAATGTTATTCTTGAGAAAACCTACTACACTCTGGGCTTCATTGTTGGGAAAAGCCATGAGATCGACCCACCTTGAAACATAATCAACCGCCACAATAATGTAAGTATTGCCACACGAACTAACAAAAGGGCCCATGAAGTCTATTCCCCACACATCAAATATATCAACTTCAAGAATAGTTTTCAGGGTCATTTCATCCTTCTTTGATATTCCTCCCGCTCTATGACACTCATCACATCTCTTCACAAGCTCACTCGCATCTCTATACAAGGTTGGCCAATAAAAACCACAACTCAAAACTTTGGAAGCAGTCCTTGCCCCACCGTGATGACCACCGTAGGGAGAGGAATGACAAGAATCAAGTATGCTCATTTGCTCCTCCTATGAGACGCACCTACGAATCACTCCATCATTGCAAATTTTAAACAAGTAGGGTTCATCCCAATAATAGTCCAAACTGTCCCGTTTGAGTTTCTTCCTTTGGTTAGAAGAGAGCTCACACGGGACAATGCCGGTAACAATGAAATTGGAAACATCCCAAACCAAGGCATATCATTCATAGAAACCGAGAGGAGTTTCTCATCCGGGAAAGCATCATTAATTTCAATACCATCTTTTGGCTTCCCTTGCTCTCCTAGCCGGGGCAAATGATCTGCAACCTGATTTTCACTAACTTTCCAGTCAATAATCTTAAGGTCAAATTCTTGAAGCAACAAGATCCATCTCATCAGTATAGCTTTGGAGTCCTTCTTTGTCATCAAATACTGGAGCGCCGCGTGATCGGTGTGAACAATCACTTTGGCGCCCATGAGATAAGGCCTAAATTTCTCCTGTGCAAACAATTCCTTCTCTGTCACTGTATAATTAACCTAGGCATCGTTCATTGTTTTGCTTGCATAGTACACCGGATGAAATATCTTGTTCACCCGTTGCCCCAAGACCGCTCCTACCACAACATCACTTGCGTCGCACATAAGCTCAAAGGGTGAGCTCCAATTTGGTGCGGTAATGATTGGAGTGGTTGTTAATTTATACTTCAATATCTCAAAGTCCTTCATGCACTCATCATTGAAATCAAACCTTGTATCCTTCTCTAATAGCTTGCACAGGGGATTCACCACTTTGGAAAAGTCTTTGATGAACCACGGTAGAAACCCGCATGCCCAAGGAAACTTCTAACTCCCTTGGCGGAAGTCGAAGGAGGCAACTTTGATATTACTTCTATCTTAGGCTTGTCCACTTCAATTCCATCTTTTGAGATCTTATGGCCGAGGATAATGCCCTCCTCGACCATAAAGTGGCATTTTTCCCAATTCAACACAAGATTAGTTTCTTCACACCGGGCTAGAACCATATCAAGATTTTGCAAACATTCTTCAAATGAGTCTCCAACCACACTAAAGTCATCCATAAAGACTTCGATGATGTCCTCCACCATGTCCGTAAATATGGCCATCATGCACCGCTGAAATATAGCGGGTGAATTACACAATCCGAATGGCATCCTAGAGAATGCATAGGTTCTGTACGGGTAGGGGAATGTAGTTTTCTCTTGATCTTATGGGACTATAAAAATGTGATTGTAAACTGAGTACCCATCCAAGAAACAATAGAAGGCCGCCCGGCAAGTCTGTCTAACATCTGGTCCAGAAATGGCAATGGAAAGTGATCCTTTCGGGTCACCTTGTTCAGCTTCCTGTAGTCCATACATATCCTCCAACCAATCACAGTCCGAGTAGGTATCAACTCATTCTTTTTATTTTTCACAACGGTCATACCCCCTTTTTCGGCACACACTGCACCGGTGAAGTCCATGCCCGTCTGAGATTGGATAGATAACCCCTGCATCAAGCCATTTGATGATCTCCTTTTTGACCACCTCTTGCATTGCCTCGTTCAACCTCCGTTGGTGTTCCACGGATGGTTTTGCATCATATTCAAGAATAATTTTATGCATGCAAACGGCGAGGCTTATGCCCCGAATATCAGCTAAGGTCCATCCAATTTCTTTCTTTCTCCTTTGGAGCACTTCAAGAGTTAAATTTACCTGCACTTTGGTTAAGCAAGCAGAAAGAATAACAAGTAATGTAGAAGAGGGGCCTAAGAATTCCTACCTGAGGTGTGATGGGAGAGGCTTCAACTCCAAAGTTGGTGGCACCTCGATAGAGGGCTTTGTCGGTGGAGTCTTCCGATTTTCCAAGTCCAAGGATAGCTTACAGGGACCATAAGAATATGAGCTCATTCCTTGTAATGCATTAGCACATTCAACCAAGCCATACCTTACATCATCATCATGGTTCAACAAGACAACTTCCATGGGATCTTCCACATTGATCATTGAGCTTGTATCATCAATTATCACTTCCGTCACTAAATCCACAAAAGAGCAAACCTCGGTACTATTTGGTTGCCTCATTGACTTGCACACGTGGAAGACAACCTTTTCATCGCCCACTCAGAAGGTGAGCTCACCGACTTCAACATCCACCAAGGCCTTCCCTGTTGCAAGGAACGACCTTCCAAAGATTATAGGCACCTCGTAGTCCACCTCGCAATCGAGGATCACAAAATCAGCAGGCAAGATAAACTTGTCGACCCTCACAAGAACACCATGAATAATACCAAGGGGCCGCTTCATAGTTCTATCCGCCATTTGTAGTCTCATTGAAGTTGCTCGTGGTTGACCAATACCCAAGGTTTTGAAGACGGAGTAAGGTATCAAATTGATACTAGCACCCAAATCACATAGAGGGTGTTTGGCTAAGCTTATAAGTTGGTCAAACTGGATTATAAGCACTTTTGGCTTATCTACGCGTTTGGTAAAATTAAAAGTGCTTATAAGTTAAGTACTTATATGCCAAAAATAAATCAAAAGCCATAAGCTGGTCTCCCCCAACTTATCAAATTTCAGCTTATAAGCACTTAAGGTTTGACCAAAATATTTACTATTTTATCCCTAAAATACTTCTTTATAAAACAAAACTCTTCGTATAGTTTTACTCTATCCCAGTTCTTCAATACATAGTACGTGCTTGTTTCTTCTCTTCAAACATTGTGTGCATTATTTAAGGGTTTTTTCTTAAATTTTGTTAATTTATACTCCCCCCCTTCAAATTTATGATTTTATACTTATCATAACATAAATTATATTTATAAAAAAGATATTATCTAATCATTTTATAATTAAAATAACATGATAAATAGGTAGAATCTATGTAGAATCTAAAATTTCGAAGAAAATAACGTTTTTAGTAGCGTAAATTGTTATAATGTCATTTAAGTCATTTTAACATAAAAAGAACTTATCATCAATTTTTAATCAAACAGTTTCAGCTGCTTATTATTAATTTCAACACTCTTAACCAAACACGTAACTGCTTATTTTTTAAATCAGCTTTGGCACTTAAAAGTGTTTTTCAACACTTAATGCTTATCAGCTACTCTAAATTAGCTAAGCCAAACGGGCTCATAATGCCTTTGAAAAATCCGCACTTCCAATGGTACAAGGGATAGTAAATGCGCCCGGGATCTTCTAGTTTGGGAGCCATCGAGTGCACAATGGCACTAACTTGGTGGGTGATTTTGATGGTCTCACATTCTATAGATCTCTTTTTAGTCACCAAATCTTTCATAAACTTGGCGTATCCCGACATTTGCTCAAGAGCTTTCACTAATGGCACGTTGATAGACAATCTCTTCATCATCTATATGAACTTCTTGAATTGATTTTCACTTTTCTATTTTGAAAGTCTTTGAGGATAAGGAGGAGGAGGCCTATGCAAAGGTGCCTTGGCTTTTGGCACCACCGGCTCTGGAATGTCTATCACGTGTTCCCTAGACAGGTCACGTCATTTTGTGATTCCTCCTCATTGTCATTGATATCAATCCTCACTTCACCATTCACTTGCTCTTCACTCACTTGCTCAACCATAATAGAAACATCATCATGTTGCATTTCATCATCATCACACATAACTCTCTTTTGCTTGGAGGTACTTGCTTCACCACCTCGACCACTCCTTGTGGTCACCACCATTGCATCTCCGGTATTGTTATTGTTTCCTCCCTTCGAGTTTAGTACCGTGTCACTAGGTAGTGCCCCCTTAGGGCAAGTGTGCAATGCTTTCGATATTTTCCCCATTTGGACTTCAAGATTGCAGATGGAGGTAGTGTGGGAGGAAATTTGAGCATCAGAATCGGTAGTCCTCTTCATCATATGTTTGAACATATTCTCGATCCGACCCATATCATGGCTTGACGAAATTTGAGATTGATACAGAGGAGGATTGTTGGGTTGTTGATACATTGGGGGCCTTTAAAAGCCCGGCCCCTGATTTCCATTTCCACCCCAATTGTTGTTGTTATTGTTGTTCCAATTGTTACTGCCACCCCAATTCTGATTATTATTCCCCCAATTGGTTGAGTTGTTGTTGTTGTTCCAGTTTTCTTGCCCTTGATTGTTCCAATTCTTATTATTCCCTTGAGATCTCCACTGTTGTTTTGGAGCATTGCTCCGCCGCCCTTGGTAGTTGTTTGCATACATCACATCCTCACTCTGGTCATCATATGAATCATCATTGTTGTATCCACTCACACCTTTCTCACTTTGATCATTTTTGCCTTGCATTTGTTGGCCACGTTGTCTTCGCCTGTTGACCATTAGATTGACCCCTTCCATTGCATGTACTTGCTTTGGTCCTTGGATTTGCAGAAGCTGTGCTTTGGAAAGTTGGTTCATAGTTGTTGTTAACTCAACAATGGCTTGTCCATGGTCTTGGATTTCCTTATGAAGATTGATCACATTCGGGTCACCTTGAGGAATGTTTGCCCGACTTTTCCATGCTGAAGAAGTGTCAGCCATTTTATCCAGAATATCACAGGCTTCATCATAAGACATCTTCATGAAATTTCCCCCATCCAATTGGTTCACCACACATTTATTGGTCGTGTTTATACCCCGATAAAATGTTTGTTGGATCATAGCTTCTGTCATGTCATTATTGGGGTATTCCTTGACCATTGTTATGTATATCTCCCAAATCTCATGGAGGCGTTCATTTGGTTCATGTTTGAATGCTAATATTTCATCCCTTAAAGCTACCATATGTCCGGATGAGAAAAACTTGGCAATAAACTTGTCCTCCAACTCATCCCACGTAGAGATGGAATGGTTGGGGAGTCTTTCGAGCCAATCCAATGCTTTCCCTCTAAGAGAAAAAGGGAACAGTCTAAGACTCAAAGCATCCTCCAACACGTTTGTCTTTTTTCTTCCCCAACAGGTATCCACAAATCCCTTTAAGTGTTTATAAGCATTCTGATGGGGAGCACCTGTGAAATACCCTCGCTGCTCCAATAATGTCAACATCACATTCGTAATCTGGAAATTGCCCTCCCGGATTCGGGGTGGGACAATTGCACTAGCATATCGTTCATTTGGAAGCACCCGAGGAGCTGCTCTTGGAGGAGGTGGGGGAGGGTCTGGAATATTCTCATTGGCCTGGCGGCCTCTTCTTTGAGCTTGAGGTACTAGATGCGCCTCATCATCCCCGTTATCATCTACCTCTTCCCCCGGTATAACATTGCCGAGAGGATCAACCATTTGTACCTAAAGCGATTAAACACACAAGTTAGTAAAATAGAAGGAAAGAAAAACAATCTACACAACTAGTCAAATACATAGCCAAAACCGTTTAACTCCCCGGCAACGATGCCAAAAAGTGATCGGCTCCTACCTACACCACTATAGATTGGCAAGGAGGGGTCGATATAGCTTTTACCCGAGAGGATCGAGATCGATATCCACAAGGAGTTAGAATATTGGAGTTGGGTTCCTATCCGACTTAGCTATGTATCTTGCTTTTAATTACACTTATAGTCATAAGTTGGTTTTGATTCTATTCTAATTAAAGCTATTGTTGATACCCAATTTTGTCCTCAAAATATTTTAAATTGCATATATAACTTCAAAAATCATGTATCAATAGCAATTGATATTCTTTCATAATTTTTCTATATTTTCATTAGTTTATCCAGCATTTTATTTCCAGTAAATAATTATAAAATTGCATTGCAAATGATTTCAAAAGCATTTCTTGGTTTCATTAATTGTTTAGGGTCCTACTAAGACCAAATTATTTCACAATTAGCCAAATTGGCACCTTTTGGCTATAATTGCAATAACTTTACAATTATAGCCCAATCATAAGATTTTATACATTTTTTATCCAGGAATTAATCATTTTGTATTTTAAAAATACTAAGTAATCATTTTTAGCCATTTTCTATGCATGAAATTCATTTTTTGTACAATTGTTAGCTATTTTATAAATTATTTTATTTGATTTAATTGAGTATTTAACAAACAACCACTTTCATTTCAATTATAGCCTAATTACATCTGACCCCAACCCAATTAAAAGAGGCCCAAATACCCCAGGGCTAATACCCTATTCACCCGACCCAATCCTGTGTTTAATCTGAACCGTTGATCAATTTTGATCAACAACCAAGATTCACTCTTTCCTTAACTAAACCTAATATACTACCCCTTCCCCCTATCATTTCCCTCTCATTCACTCCGCCGTTACATCTCTCATCTCTCTCAAAACTCTCTCTGCTAAACCTAGCTCCTCTCACTGGCCGTCGACTTGTCGGCGACTATGGTGGTCTCACCACCCTACCAACACCATGGTTCTCCTTCCTACATCGGGTATTGCTACCTTGAGGTATTCAAGGGAACCAGAAGGCAATTCACTCACCTCCCATGGGTTTTCATGCCATTCGCAAGTCATTCATGGCCGTCCGAGTAAGACTCTACCATCTCCGGCTGGAACATGTGGCTTCTAGGTCGAATCTCTTTCTCTTTGGGTTATCTCTATGAAACCCTAACTGTCAGCTCTTGATTTTCTTAGATCTGTAATAGATATGAGCATATTATGGGTTATTTTTGCGATTTCCTTAAAAGAGTTTCCGATTTTTTTCAAAATGACTCTTCATCTTCAAATTAGGGTTCTTAACCCCTTCTCAAAAATGGGGTTCCTTCTGATTTTTAGTGTTATTCTATGGTTTTCATCATGTTTAAACGTTTATCTAAGTTTCTCTATTTTTATCTAAGTTTTTATGATTAAAGCCCTAAGTTTCTTGGTTTTAATCTGTGATTCTGAGTCCGTCTTTGAGTACATGTTCGATTAACCTGCATATGTGTTCGTTTCTCATGAATATTCTGTGATTTTGTGATTTTTACCCTATGTTTGCTTGCTAGGGTTTCTGATTTCGATTATTCCTACCTATTATGTGTTTATTCTTAGAGATTTGTGCTAGATTCCGATTTCCTGCGATTCTACTCTGTTTTGTTCATCAATATTTCTGATTCTTCACTTATTCTGCCTCTGTCATGTTTATTCTGTTAATTTAGATTATGCTCTATATGAGCCCCTAATTTTTATATGATTTTTACCCTACTCGGTCTCTTGGAGTTCTGATTTGTGGCTATCATGAGTTTATTATGCTGGTTCTCATAGAGTCATCGTTCCTGCCACACATCTAGGCGACAGAAATGATTCAGGAGTTTCAGATGGAAAATCAAGGTCCAAGAGATGCACAAAATATTTCAGATGTAGAAGGCCACAAAATATTCACAAGAAAAATAGATGCTTTATTTGCCACAAGATTGGACAGTTACTACTTTCTATTTGTGAGTCCCTGAAACGTTGTGATTGATCTCGCAGGATATTCTCTACTGATTTAACCTTGTGAAATATCTTCTGGCCTTATTCTATGGTCAATTATGTTGTTAATTGATTTTGAGCATTTTCCTTGACTAAGATATGCTGATATTTTGTTTCTCCTTGCATGTATCATGTCTGCCCGCTCATTGGGATATTTTCCCTGGATTAATACTGATTCCTTGTAATTGATACCTCACTCTGGTGATTTTCTTACTGATTTCCAATATTTTTGTTATTTTTTGCCTTATTTTCGTGGGTATTCTACTGTCAAAATAATTCATGTATATTTTCCTTGAATATAATTTCTGAACCTAGTCTCTATTACATGTTGAAGTTACTTCCTTATTCGTTATACTCTGCCTTATATGATTTTCTTTCCTTATTTTATCACCTATCTATTACCGTTTGAGTATGACTCCTTAATTAAAGGAAGACCTTATACTGATTTGATTCTAATTGGTACATATTTTCTATAATTATTACTAACTATGATTCTTGCCTTATTCTCTACTTAGTTTTCAAACTATAAATACCCTACTCTTTCATTAGCACACAGACGAAGCCAGATTGTTCAAAACTCTCTCTCTTACACAAACATTCTCTTCAGCTCTCTTTTCTTTAGTTACTATACTCTTTGGTTATTCATTCTGTGTTTTCTCTCTTCTACGCCGGTATGTCTTGATTTTAGTTAAAGTCCCAAAAATAATATGTGTCTTTTGCTACTTCAGTTCATCATATTTCTAGTATGTTTTTACTTACGGTTTTGCTGTGAAGTTTGCATCTGACCTAGTTGCATTAGTGTTCATTTAGAAATGTTATGTACTCCCCTCCCTTAGACTCAACATGCTTATGTAAATGATATCCCCTTCTAGTATGTCTCAATATGATTCTACTTTACTTATGTTACTTGCATGAACCTTTGTGGCAAAATAATTTGCACTTTATGATCACTTAGTTCTGTGTAGTTCTGAAAGTTATGTTATATCCTTAATCCCTTGAACCCCTTTTTGGACTTCTATGATTCTGTACCTATGTGTACCTCTGCCTACTATTTGCTTACACTTATATGCTCTATACCTGTCCCCAATTCCTATTACCCCTGCTTGTGGTTGCTGAACTTGTCTTGATTCTTTGTTCTATGTATGATGTTGAACCTGTTTGATCCTGAGATTGGTAGGTTGTTTTGGTTTCCCTGCTCTTTTCAAACTATCTCATTGAATAAACTACTTCTGTTGTTTTTTACAAAACTGTTTCAAATCAGTCTCTTTTCAAACTGTTTTTCGCACTCAATCTTTTCAAAACTATGTCAAGCACTCTCACTCTACTCTTAGACTTCTAAGTTCTTCCCCTCTAATGTGTGACTGCTTAGGGATCCCTATGAGATCCCTCTGAACTCTAATACATTAGAGTCGGCCCTTCCACACTGCACTTACTCAACCATGGTTATGAAATCTAAGTGTGAGTATTTCCCGGGATCCCTTGAGGTCCTTAAGGTACTCCGACACACCCAGATTATGTGAAAGGCTGTGAAATACCATCCGACATTGGAAAAACTGGAAATTTGGGCCTATTAGTAGGCTCCCTATAATGTAACTTCTTATTTTTCTTATCTATTTATGTAATTCATTCAATATTGGTTTGTAATAATTTATTGTAAACGAATATTGGGGATGGATAGTGAAAAAGGGAAGGGGTAGATACATAAGTTATCTAATCAGGGGTAGAAACCATGCTTTAGGTTTACATTTTCCTCTATGCGTACTAGAATCCATGTTTGGGACCAATACATGCCAAGCATATCATGCATTAGATACCATGCTTTAGGTTTACATTTTCCTCTATGCGTACTAGAATCCATGTTTGGGACCAATACATGCCAAGCATATCATGCATTAGATACCATGCTTTAGGTTTTTATGTATACTGTTTTCAGCATCTCATTTGGTGCGCTTACTATCACTTAGAAATCATGTCCCTAGGATAAATGATAACATTAATGTAAACTTCTACTCATGCATATCATGTCTAATAAAGCTGTAACTTTCCATACATTTAGAGATCCTGCTTTAGGAGATTCTGCAATCATGTTGTGCATTTAGAATTTCTGCTCTACGAGTCCTGCATATAAATCATTCTATGCACATTAGACACTATGTTTTAGGATCCTGATCGTACTTACTCAATCACACTTAGCTAAATTATCGCTGCATGAAAAGGATCAAAACAGTGTCACTCTGTCCTTTTAACAAACTAGTAATAATCTTGTATCCCTTAACACCTAGAACAACATGTTTAGGAAACACAAGTTATAACAATTTTCCTTCAATGATTCTGGTAACAATCGCGCATTATCCCACACCTAGGCAAGCCTTAAGTAACCAATCCTTATAAAATTAAAAATTGCCTCTTTTGTGTTTGCTGCTTAATGTTTAACATGCTTAAAATCAGTAGGCAAACTGACTAGGGCTCTGCTTCTGAATTCATAAAACTAAGTCCGCATACCTCTTATGTCCTGATACTCACCTAGACATCATGTCTTAGGATCATGTTTAATAATATTGCCTCTATTTGTGTTTGAGTCGTGCTGTTTACATGCATTATCTGCGAAGGTAAACTTGAGCCTCTTATTTGCTCCTTCCTGCTTTATTTGCTGCAATCCTATGTGTTATTGCTTGTCGCCTTAGTATTTTCTCCTTTAAACATATGGGTCTGTCTAGAACGGCCTATAGGTAGATGTCCTAAATTCCTCCGGGACCATTAAGAAGGGACATGTAACATCACGCAATAGAGGTCGTTAATTAAAATTCGCTTAAATAACTGCTAAGGGGTGGGAAAGGGTAGATATGGATATGATGACCGATGCGCTAATGCCACGTGTAGCCCCTCTTCTAAGGAGTGATTACCGGGCATTGTATCGATGTGATCTTATAGGATAAATAACCTAGGACTCCCCTATCCTTTACATATGTGTCTAGACTATAAATCTTTCAAAAAACCTTATATGCATACCTAGGCTTTAACCCTTTTAAATGTGCTTTCACATGTGTGCTTAGATTGCGAACTCTTTCAAAACCCTCACTTGTTTAAACTTTAATTGCTTACCTGCTTACTTGCCTAAAATCACAAAGTTTGTTTGGCCGGGAACCACAGTTGTGGACTCTGAGGGGTGCCTAACACCTTCCCCTTGGAGTAATTTTAAGCCCTTACCCTATCTCTGTTATCCAAATCCGTGTTTGTAAATGACCCTTAGTAGGTGCCCTAACGCGCCTTAATTCGTTAGGTGGCGACTCTCCGATTTCTTGCATACCCCTTTCCCATAAGGAAACGAGTTGTCCCAATAATGTCAAGAATCCTGACCAATCCGAAAGGAGAAGTTAAAAAGGGGGCGCGACACCTATTGATTACTAAGAAGAAACTAAATATAATATTTTTGTAAGGGTTTTCTCAATTTATGAAAGGCACTAGGGAAGCAACTTACACCTAAGCGAGTACCTAACGGGATCTAGAATTTAGGACAAACTTGTTGTACATGGGCTCGTGATATAACCTCACACTTAATTACTCACCCTATACCGCTCGGTAGTTTGGGTGACTTTGCCCGAATTGGCTTCTCAAGCCTAATTGGGTGTTTCAACAGAAGTGAAATTGGCTCAAGTCAGGTATTACTATCTCTAGGTTTAACCCTTTAATTGGAGCTATCAATCTCTTGAATTCACTCCAATTCCTTGTTAGCCTATTTTACCTAGACTTGGGTCCTCTTTCTCAAGAACAACCCTAGTCAAAAAGGCATGAATCGGTGTTTGCAACCACCAATTTAATAGATAAAGCATGAAACAAGCTAAATATCACTGGCCCATAAACAAATAAGCCCTAAAATTAATGACCCATTAGATACCCACATTAGGTTTGGGTCACAACCTTTGCTAATTGGTCTAGCTACTCATAATCAAGGTAGAAATCAAAAGAGTAGATGAAATAATAGCCATAAATGTTAAATACAAGGATAGAATCTAAGATTATTAGCTAAAGCTACTCTAAAATTACTCAAAAGGGAAAAACGTTGTTTTTCACTAGCTCACTAAAACATAAGATAATCTAAAAATGTGAAAAAGAACTATTTATACACAACTGCAATTACTGTACAAAAATGCCTTACGAAGGTTCCGTTGTCAGCGAAAAAATAGGCGTCTCAGCGGATTGACTTTCGCGGTTGCGCAATTACGAGTGTGGACCGCGCTTCTTCAAAATTGGACTTCATGTAACCTCTCTGAACCTTGATTCTGCTCCCAGCGGAATTCTGATCGCCTCAGCAGTAGGAAATAGCGCATCCGCATAAATTGAGCGATGTCTGCGCTCTATGCTTGGCCCAAAATTGCTGACTCTCTGAACCTCCACTTACGCTCTCAGCGGAATTTCCGCCGCGGCCGCGCTTTTGTGACGCTGTCAGCGGTACCAGCTGAGTCCAAATTCCAACCCTATGAATCTACTTCCACGGCCGCCCTCAGTATTCCACCTCAACGGAAAGGCTTACGCTGCAACGCAAAAGTGGCGCTGTCAGCGCTCCATCTGAGTTCATGAATTGTGCAAGATTAGCTCCTTTTTAAGTTTGTTTTGGCCTCATTGCCTAATTTTGACCATAAACTTGCAAGTAAGCACCTTGACTTAGTTTTTGGGAATATCTTAACGCATTTTGCCCCAAAACCTAAGCAAAAGAGAGTAAATTGTAGGTCAAAATCCCTAGTTATCACATATCTTATACAAATTTGATTGTACTGGTTCTGAGTCCAATTACCTCGTTTCACCCAGTACAAGGTGCTCACCTATAGGCCACATCAAATTCCATCAGGGACCTCATACGACACGATCCGTGCTCCGAACAAACAACTGCTCTAATATTATCAGTAATGGAAAGAGAACCCTAAGGTAATTATCCAACAAGTTTAACAAATACAATAATAAGAGCATAATGCTATGAATCCATTCCACAAGGGAGAAACAAAACACACAAAATGAGCACAAGGAATTGTATCCAGCATAACCCCATTGCGGTATGAAACCCGATATATACATAATACCATTGTGGCATGCAACCCAATCCAGCCGTAACAATTCACATGGGAATACACATCGAGTCATAATGGTCATACTCACTAAACACGTGTATGGACAACAAGCACTAAAGTGCATACATATAACCATAGGGAGACATATAGCATAATGCGCTACAGAAAAGGCCTAACATGACTAACGTGCAATAAAAAAATCAACAACTCGAGAATCATCTCACTCATATATTGCCACACGACCTAAATAGAACCACAACACGCGTGTGCATCATGTAACCTCACAACCCATCATAGCATATGAGAGTAACACATGAAATAGATCAGGACATGAATATCATCAATTATGCCCGATGACACATCCATATATAAATGTTGTGCTGAATAAACAAATCCAATCCAGTGTGGAATGCACATTCTTATTATGCCTACCAATGGACCTTCAAACCGATTCAGATCATCCTAAAATAGGCCAATAGCCTTCTAAAAGTCCATAGTGACTCTATCCATGACCCATACAATCGACTGTCAAATCCTGAACACACTTCCACAGTCCACAACCATAGTGATAGTCCGCCTCTGAAAAATAAAATCTCCAAACCGCGAGAGTACCATAATCTCCATACCTGATCTCTAACTCTCTCACTTAAATGATTAGCACGTCACACATACAGACTTATCCTATGGGAGATACTCTCATAACCTTCTGTGCCAAGTAGTGAAACCTGAACATCAATGGCTACCAACCATGCAATTTTTATAGTACTAGCCAAGCATCTGCAAGCCAATACACAACGCATCTTCCACAATACACACCCTTCTAAGGCACTACAAGATATTGTTATCATACTCTTAAACATCTAAAATCCCTCACGTTTTCTAGAACTCATGACATTCCTTTCAAAACTGCACTACAACCTTATCCATCCAATCCGAAATCTATGCAGCTCATTGCATCTATCATGCTAATATGCGAAAATACGAGAATTCTATTACCTACGCTGAATCAAGAATATGAT
>ML258723.1:74744-89769 GCA_005239495.1 Nicotiana undulata | reverse complement strand
ATATATATATATTCTTAACGGGTTAACGTATTATCCGTTAAGAAAATTGAATAATCTGCCCCGAAACCAATAAGCCGTTAATTACAAAATTTCAATCTGTTCCCCGTACGTTACACAGTTAACACGATACCAATAAGACATTAAGCTTCGGTTTTGGTTCGGTTTTCAATTTCGGTTCGGTTTTGAACACCCCTACTATCTCCAATATGGTGGTCTAAAAAAATAAGAGAAGAAAAGAGGAAGAGAATCAGTCTATCAAAAATAGCGTGCAAGGCACAAAAACTAAAAAGGTCGGAAGACTTATCCTAAGGGTGAGGCCGCCTATGGCCGACGACAGGGCGACATCGTTTAGCTCCTCGAGAGTCTTACCCTCCACATTAGAGCAAAGATGGCCCAAGGAAGGGACCACTTCTTTAGTGTTCACTAGCAGGTCGCGGTCAATGGGAACCACGATGGTAGGAGTGGACCCTTCCAGCCTCATTTCCACCCGAAGGAACCCCTCACGCAGTATCTGCACCTCCTCGTGGTCAGTATTAGAGCCAGTTTCGTAGCCGTATTCGGTAATTCCTTTGCCTATCACCTTGGCCAACGAGGGAACATCAACAGGTACCGAGGATGACAATTCACTTCTTAGTACGCTACATCCGACCTCCACAGACGGTCCTCCAACTTCGCCCTCAACTTCAGGAAAGGGTGCGCCTTCCACCACTCTTGTTGATGGCGGAACTCCAGATGACGGATCTGCGTCGCTTTCAGGTGCAACAGTGACTGACTCATAGTCGTCCCTTATAGAATCTACTGCCCGAACTGTACTATCGCCGACATCCTCCGATCTTATTTTTTGTGGATTCAAGCCTTCCCCGCTCGACGATGAATCATCCACTAAATGCAGCACCGGAAAAGCCGACATCCCAGATGTTGAGGCCGGCGATGGCTGAGTTGGTCGCACCGAAATCGAAGGTCAAACGGGGGCAGGAGACCGAGCAGGCTTGGTCGCGGTTATAGCTGGAACAGATTCTGTTGTAGCGGCCCCCTAGTGGAACGTAGTTATAGGATCTCTCGCCTTCCTCAGACCTCCCCGTGCTGACAAAAGAAGAGAGGAAAAAGGTAGGGATGAGCCCCCGCACAGGTAAAAGGCGACCTACCAAAATAAATTTCAATGACGAAGACAATCTGACTTATCGGGAAGCTTGGGCCCGAACTGATTGCGGAAGGTCGACCATTTCGCGGATCCCCACTATATGAGGAAGGACTCGGTTAACCCACTCGTGAATATCCTCGACCAAAGGAGGGGGTTCAGCCTCCGCTGCGCAGAAAGAGAATAATAAGATACATTACAACCAAAGTCGACAAGCACAAAATGTAATAGAAAAAGAAAGGTGCTTATGAGCGTAGTTCCAAAGCTCGGGAAACCCATTTGCATTTTCCACCACGTCCCCGTTTTGGACATAGAAGTAGTTAAGTCAAGACTGATGGTTGACCTTGTCGTCCATTTTTACCACAAGACATTTGCTTCCCCAGTGGCAAAGATGTAACATCACCCCCCTATGGAAACTGGGAGCGAAGAGAAGCATCAAGTGACGGATGGTCATCTCGACCCCGGCCAACTCGCGAACTTCGAAATCGTGCATATTAGCTTGTAAATATAGGGGAGAGTTGATCCGAACACACCCAGTAGTAGCGACAAAATTCTTCAGCCAGGGGAAGGATAGGAAAAGAATAACCGGCGTCGAAGGGGTATGCGTAGAAGGCGCAGTACCCAGGGCGATGTATTTGCACCATGTCGTACCCCGCAGGGAAAAGGTCTATGTGGGTGGGAATTTAGAATTTAGCCCTAAACTCAGCAATGGCCGCCTTTTTCATCAATGACTCCGAAATTTTGGGGTCATCTTCGGGCAACTTGGAGAAGTTAGACCTGGCCTTTTCTTTACAGAGGATTATTTCCTCCACTGTAGGAAAGCTATCATCTTCAGCAACCATGGCCGCCCCATCATTGTGGGGAGGCATGCAAACTGCCAAGGGGACTGGATCAGGTAGTCCCTCTGAATTAGTTGGGTTAACCATTTTCGCTCATTTTTATAGGAAGAAGATGCAAGCGCAGATGAGGTATAAGAGGCGGAAGTTAGCAGGACCGGTGAAAACAGGGATGCAAGAATGAAGGTTACAGAAGCAGGAACAATGAAAGAAGAAAGAAGGAAAAGATGAAGATTCAGTATTTTAAAAGCACAAAGGATCAGACAAATGGTCTTGTGTCCCTATTTATAAGAACCGGGGCACCATAATCGAGTATACAAACCGTCG
Source organism: Nicotiana undulata (assembly GCA_005239495.1). Taxonomy (NCBI): domain Eukaryota; kingdom Viridiplantae; phylum Streptophyta; class Magnoliopsida; order Solanales; family Solanaceae; genus Nicotiana; species Nicotiana undulata. The sequence goes on along the minus strand of ML258723.1, from coordinate 87,468 downwards.
ATGCCTAGCACAAATGTCTAAATGGCATAGGCACGGGAAACGATGCAATACATCGGGAAAACGAGTAATAATGAATCGACGTACCGGTAAGTTACGACTCACGAAGCGCCATGTTATCATCTCGCCCAGTGTTACTACTCGACCTGCTCGCCTAAATCTCTCAACTACGACTAGTGAAGTCCGCCCATCGAGATTGTTCGAGAGACGACTCCGATAAGCGGAGGGACTAACTGTGTGGGTCAAAATCTGTCTAAGGGCATTCGGTGCGAAGTGATGTTGCCAAATGTAATTTGGTCGAGGTCGATTAGTAAGTAATAGGACTCATCGCCGTGTAGCCAATCATGGCCGGGGTCAAGTATCAGAAGGAGCAGTAATGACTAGTTTAGCAATAGTATATTTACGAGAAGATTCCGTTGGATATTCTTTGTACTTGTACTTTTAGGGTTAATTGAGGGCATGTCTCTATAAATAGAAAGAGAGACAAGGTAAAAATCATGTAATATTCTCCGATAAGAACCATCTTGAAAAACATACTCTCTCTAGATAAATACAAGCATCACCTTTCTAAAGATATTCGCTTTGTTGATTATTCTATACTTTTCCCATTAGATCCGAGAAAGTCTCCAATATTCTTATATTTGTCTGTCATTCATTACTGTCAGAAGGAAGAATCATCCACCTCATTTATCGGGTGAATCATTCTCCTTATTTACTTTAGTGCCATTTATTGTTATTTACTGTTTGATATTCCTCTCCCATTATTGACATTGGAATATTAAATACACGTTGAATGTATTCTCTTCTAAACTGTTCAACATCATCCACATAGATTGATATAGATCTGAAGATATTATTATTAACTAGGCTTAACACCTCATTATATAAAATTAATTAGTTTAACCAAAGGTATATATCTTTTGGTCAAACAATATCAATGAAACCAATTAATTATCAGATCATGAGATTTATTACCTTATATAGAATTGTATCTAAAGTATGACTCTTCTACTATATAAAAGGGGTCTGATTATTTGTAAAGAACATTGTAACATGCAGCCCAAAGCAATAAACTGCCATTTCTAATTATTATTATCTCTTTACTGTGTTCCGGCAGTGATTGTAGGATTTTTGACTCGAGAGTGATCAACCTTCAAGGCCAAGATTTTTCAACTTGTGTGGTTTGCATTTTTTTTTTTTTATCATTAGTTTCAATATTAATCTAATTTCTCATTTTGTATCAAATTTAGACCACATATCCTTAAAACCGCATATAAATTCAATTGTTATTTAATTTTGAGGGTAAACAACATATCATTCCTTTTCATGTAGTGAATTTTCACCAAGTTTAAAAGTTAAAAAAAAAGTAATTAATGTGAAGAAGTCAAGGGAATTTAACGTATAATAATATATATTTTATATATGGAAAGAAAAAGTATTTTTTCGACCTACCCCTTTGACCACCTAGCTCCGCCCATTATTTCACGTCATGAAGGATTAAACTTAATTACAATCTACTCGTGGTTTTACTTAATATTGTTCAAGTCAACGGATCTGCCCTTCTTTATCTTCTCACCATTTCCAAGTTCACTTCACTTTCGACAATGTTTTCCAAAAAAGAAGGTAAAATTACAAAAAGTTTTTCGTTACAACGTACAACTACACAATAACAGGGAAAATTTTCCTGGTAAAATCAGTGTGTAAACATATGCCATTATCTTTATAGGGTAAATAATGTGAGTAAATGTCGCTCCTAAGTATTCATATTGGAACGTACTATATATTACGTATTGAATTTATCCAAAGCCGAGCTAGTGAAGACTATTTTAAAGATGGAATATCCTATCTAATATTCAACCGTAAGCCCCAAGAACACCAATGCATATTCAAATGTGCATAATAATAATAATAATAATAATAATGCATATACGTTTCTTTAGCTAAACATTTTCCATTACCTGTCGTCAAAAGCCTTTAATAATAAAGTCTTTCTCCGCCTTAAAGCAAAACCATAAACTCATAATAACACTCCAACATGGAACAAGATGGAGACTCTCCACCTTTCTGGTCCCAACCCTCCTCCACCGTTCTCCTCCATCAACGCCGCCGTGGACCACCGTCTCCGATCATCAACCCCATGATGCTCATTGTGCTTTTACCAATCATAACACTGATCATCTTATTCTTTTTTATCCCTCCTTTTCTTTCGCACACTTCACAACTTCTTCGACCCAATTCAGTGAAAAAAAGCTGGGACTCGTTTATCATCCTGATTGTAATATTTGCCATTATTTGTGGGGTTTTCGGCCGTAAAAACGACGACGTTTCAGCTCCTAACGGCAGTGTCTCCGTTGAACAACAAAACAGAAATATCTCAAATGCTTCTTCGAGTGGTCAATGGTATGAGTACAGTGATCGAAAAGCTTTTGTTGGACTACCGGAAAGTACTGGTGTTAACAGGTTACGGAGGAGCAGCAGCTCGTATCCTGATTTGAGACAAGTGCCCGAATGGGAAACCGGTGATAACCAGTTCCGGTTTATGGATGATTTTGGAGTGAATTTTCAGCGTTCGATGGCGGGGGAAGAATATGATGGTCGCCATGTACAAAATGATCTTCACCGTGCACGGAGGATCGAGAAGCAGCAAGAGCAGTCACATGTTAAAGTAATTCCTGTTGTTACAGTTGAGACTCGTTTTTCTCCACCTCCGATTACATCACACGCGCGGCCGCAGGCGAATTTAAAACGGCCAAGATCGTTTCATAGTGTTCCGCACAAGGTCAAGGTTGAAAATCGAGCACAGCCCCCTCCGCCTCCACCACCGCCACCAGCACCGCCAATGAGGATATCACCGCCGGAGCAAAAACTTCAACGGAAAAAGAGCGGTGCAGCAAAGGAAATAGCATCATCTATAGCCTCCTTGTATAATCAAAGAAAGGGAAAGAAGAGAACAAAGAGGAGAAATATTCAAGAGAGCGGCTCTGACTTTTCATCATCGACAGAGTCAGTCATGCCACCGCAGACGCCACCTCCTCCTCCGCCGCCGCCACCTCCTCCACCTCCAGCTAAGGTTTTCCAGAATCTATTCAAAAAGAGTAGTAAAAGCAAACGTGTACATTCTGTTCCTTCCACCACACCACCTCCTTCGCCGCCGCCGCCGCCAAATTCAATTTTCAACAATTTGTTCAAAACAGGAACTAAGAGTAAACGATTTCAACCACCTTCGTCAACTCGTCTTCTACCGCCTCCACCGCCACCACCTCCGCCTTCATTTCTCAACAATTTTTTCAAAAACGGAAACAAAAGCAGGGCATTCAAATCCACAAGGTCATCTCCTACGCCACCACCTCCTCCATCTCCGCCTCCACCACAAACAACACGCATATCATTAAGGCAGAAGACTTTTACACGCTCTGCCGCTGAATTACCAGAACCTTCACATCGACGTTTAGCCGCTGCTAGCAAACCTCCTTTGCCAACAAAAGCAGCAAGCAGCTACTACGACGAAAACTGGAACAGTGGTTCGCAATCACCGTTGATACCGATGCCACCTCCACCTCCTCCACCGCCTTTCAAAATGCCGAAGGTGAAGTTCATTCCAGCCGGCGATTTTGTTCGGCTTCGGAGCGCACATAGCTCCCGTTGCAGCTCGCCGGAGCTAGAAGACGTAGAGGTAGACGTCGAAGTTTTATCGTCCAAATCATCGTCGGTGGCAATGGGCAGCGGAAATGCAACAGGGGCGGCGGTTTTTTGCCCGAGCCCGGATGTGAATATGAAAGCTGATACTTTCATTGCTCGGCTCCGAGATGAGTGGAAGTTGGAGAAGATGAATTCATTGCGAGAGAAGCGAAAGTTGGGCTGATTGAAGGCCCAACTGGGCTATCCTGTCCCGGGCCAATTGAGTGCGATGTTGGGCTGAGATCAGGCCCATATGTAGTAGGGGTGGCTTCTTCTGTTCTTTATTACATCTTATTAATTAGTACATAGTATTAGGGCATATTTTGCATATAATATATAGAGGTAAATATGAGTTGGTCTGTTTGGGAGTTTGGCTCTGATTGGTTTTTTTGGTCACAATTGGAGCCTTGTAAGCCATAGAGAAGAATGTGAAATGTTGTCTTGTATGGAGATTGGATTGTTTTGGACTGATATCCATGGTTTTGAAAAAAAATGTTTGTCGTTACGTTGATCATTGATCTGTGTATTCCTTAATCGAGTGATGTGCGTATATCTTCTTTTAAAACAACAACAACAAAAAACCCAGTTTGATCCCAATATGTGGAGTCTGGGGAATATAGTCTGTACACAGATATTACCCCTACCTAATGCAGGTAGAGAGACTGTTTCTAATAGACCCTCGGCTCAGGAAGGGCAAGAAGAAGAAGAGGGAAGCTAAAAAAAAAACCCTGAGGCGAACAAAACCACGCACCGTAATAAAAATCAAAGAATATGAAGGGAAATGCATGCTACTAAGCCTATCGGTGAACACTATAAACTACCTACTAACCTTCTACCTTAATCCTCGACCTCTACACCCTCCTATCAAGTGTCATGTCCTCAGAGAGCTGAAGCAACACCATTTTCTGCCTAACCACTTCTCCCCAGTACTTCTTAGGCCTACCTTGACCCCTCCTCAAACTCTCCATGTCCAACCTCTCACACCTCCTGACAGGGGCATCAATGCTTCTTCTCCTAACATGTCTGAACCATCTCAGCTGCGGCTCCCGCATCTTGTCCTCCACGGAGGCTACTCCCACTCTGTCCCAGATAGCTTCATTCCTAATTCTATCTCGCCTGGTACACCCACACATCCATCTCAACATTCTCATCTCTGTTATTCTCATCTTCTGCACGTGGGAGTTCTTGACTGGCCGACACTCATCCCCATACAGCATAGCGGGTCGAACCACCACTTGATAAAACTTACCCTTAAGTCTTAAAGGCACATTCTTATCACATAGAACACCGTAAGCGAGCCTCCACTTCATCCACCCCGCTCCGATGCGATGTGTGACATCTTCGTCAATCTCTCCGTTACCCTGGATAATAGACCCGAGATACTTAAAACTCGCTCCCTTGGGGATAACTTGAGCATCAAGCTTAACCTCTACTCCTGCATCATGGGTCTCACTGAATTTGCACTCCAAGTATTCTTTCTTGGTTCTAATAAGTTTGAAACCTTTAGACTCCAATGTCTGTCTCCAAACCTCCAACCTCGCGTTAACTCCGCTACGCGTCTCGTCAATCAACACTATATCATCGGCAAATAGAATTCACCAAGGCACCTCCCATTGGATGTGACGCGACAGTACATCCATCGCCAAGGCAAACAAAAATGGGCTAAGAGTCGATCCCTGGTGCAACCCCATCACCACAGGGAAAAGATCCGAGTCACCACCCACAGTACTCACCCGAGTCTTAACATCATCATACATATCCTTAATCACCCTAATGTACGCTACCAGAACTATATCTTCTTTTAAAAGAATAAATATATTCAACTAACTTTAACACTAATCGTTACAAAGAAGTAACGAGTTTAGTATTACTCTTGTGTTCATTAACTTAAAATTTTGAATCTGTCTGGCATTGACATGAAGGTGCCATTCAAGATTTAGTGCCACAATCGTCATTCCTACAATGAGTTCTGCTAGGGATACCTTTTTCCTAGATGCAACAGACTGGTAGGGTTCCTCTTTACTCAGCCACTGTTTAAATGAGACAGTCTCACCAGAGGCGGAGCTAGAGAAGTACGTATGGGTCTGGATGAATTTGCTTAAATTCTGTATTTGGTTTAGAAAATTCATAAAATATATACATATTTAATTGTGAACTTAATAATTAAAACGGACTTTGAGTTCATTGGAAAATTCAGAACCCATAATAAGCTTTAATTTCTGACTCCATCTTACGGTCTCGCACCTATCCAACCGTATTTACTTTAACATGGATCATACAGATCCATCACATAGAACTTAGTTGCTTGTGAAAGATGAAAACTGGGGTTCAGGCTAAAGCTCATTTTAATTTTTTGTTTTCTGTAGTCTAGACTAATAGGTGATCGTCGTCTGAATTGCTCTCTCAAAGGATAAGAAGACAAATTGTATGGGGTAATTGATTTATAATATATGGTCGAATAATAGCATGACACGTGGACCCGAAGACATGTAAAAGACGAGTTAAGTAACAACCAATAGCAGATACTACAACTGCAATCGACATCGGGTAAATTTTGAAGGGAGCATGGTCAACGAAAAATCGAGTACTTGTCATCAGATAACATTCAATGATAGAATATTCTCTAACGTTAATGAGCAACTGTTGCCGAGAATATTTGCATTCATGGCCTGCTGTTACATATTCATCAACGACTTCTTTAATATCATTTAAGTGAGACTTGATCCTAGGATCTTATTTTTCTAGTTATAGCTATAAACAACATGCTCAATAACCATTGTAACGGAGGAAATTCTTGGAGAAACATATGTTATATTTTACTTTCGCTCTCAATTAAACAACCTTATTGGTTATTTATCATCACTTTTGTTCCAGGCTTGTCATCTGCTTCAACTTCAATTGCTAAATTTCATTTTCAATCTTATTTCTTTATCATTTTGGGATAAACAGTTTGGCATCCATCATGGGTCTTAGACAACTGCATAATTGCTTTGATCCTTACGTTTATTACTAATGTGTATGATTTTTCCTTAGCAAATAATAAAAAATGGCAGCTAATGACGTCAACATCACACACAATATTGAGGGACACAATAATTTGCCTCAACATGATGACTCAATCATCGACACCCTTAACGATGGGGACGAAGCAACCCCGGTTCGTTAAGGGCAGTATCCCCGACATGTTCAGGAGCCAAATCCCGATGACGCGGAGGAGGAACATGTCGTGGAAACGATGAAAATCTTAAGAGAACAACATGAAGCAATTATGAGTTACCTCTCAAGGCAGGACCGGGTAATGACGGAGTTAAAACAAGCGTTGTCAGGTGCTTCCAATAATGCAAATGGAAGAGGCCATGTTCCTCCTATCGCTCCTGCAAGTCAAAAGACTCATAGGGTCAACAACAACACCCCTAGGGGTGAAGTTGGTTTCGATGGCGCCGAGGAAACTGGTAGCGGATCCGGGAATGTCAACGGGAATGACCCCTTCAAAATTGAACTCATGAGGTTTATGAGGGAAATCAACGAACAAATGGATCAAAATGCGAAGGATTTTCACGCTCGAATGGATCAAATTCCGGGCGCGCCGCTAGTTTTGAAAGGCCCTAATTCGAAAAAATGCAATTGCCATTTAAGCCGAGCGCAGTGCCAAAGTTATTTCCGAAGAGGTTCAAGATGCCTGATATACCAAAATACGATGGGACTTTGGATCCGCAGGAACACATCACAACCTACACTACGGTTGTGAAAGGGAACGATTTGTCTCAACATGAGATGAAATTGGTCTTACTGAGGAAGTTTGGTGAAACCCTTACATAGGGGGCCCTGATATGGTATTCACTCTTACCCGAGAATTCAATTGACTCTTTTGAAATGCCTACAAATTCGTTCATTAAGGCCCATGCCGGGACTTAATGTCGAAGCCAGGAAGGCAGACATATTCAGGACTGCACAAGGTGAGTCCGAATTGCTGAAAGAATTCGTGATCCGGTTCCAGAAAGAGAGGATGTTGCTACTGACTGTACCGGATGAGTAGGAAGCGGAGGCGTTCACCAAGGGTTTGATTCCACGGAGCTCTGAAGCCTCCCAAAATTTGAAGGAAAGCCTGCTCGAATTCCAAGCAACCACATGGGTGGATGTCCATTGCCGTTATAGAAGATGATTAGCTCAGATTCCCGACATCAACCAAGGGACGGGTCCGAGACAAAAATTAAGACAAGTTTAATAAACGACTTTGATGTAGATCAGCGATCTTCTAAAAGTCATTTCCTTCCATATGAAATAACCAAGGAACGTAGCAGCAAATGGTTCGGTCCTGGGATAGGTTCGCTCTTGATAGAAGAGCTGACCGTAGCCGGAACAATAGGCTATTACAAGAAAAAAGAGGTACGGGGGCCCCGGACTCCACGTATCCCAAGTTATCTGATTCCAACTTCAACATCAGCTTAGTGGAGTTGGTATTGGCCTTGCAAAATATCAAAGAAGCACGATTCCTGAAGCCAATCAGATTTGATCCCAGCCAAAGGGATCCCAACATGTTGTGTGAATATCGCGGGACTCACGACCATAGAACTGGGGACTGTCGGCATCTACGTGAAGAAGTGTCGACGTTATTAAAGAACGACCATTCTCAGGGAAGTTTTAAGTGATCGAGTCAAAAACAACTATGACCGAAGCTTGGACAATGCAGAGCCTTCGAGTGCGGCATAAGACTCCCCTCGGTTGACTATCAACATGATTTTCGGATGGAATGAAATCAAGGGTGTAACCTTCTGGTCGTCCAAGAAGATAAATATATAGGTGACTCACAACAAAAGGCCCTGGGAAGTCGCGAAAGATGTATCACCTTCATAGAGGAAGGCGCCGACAGACTCCTTCTCTCACACAATGACACTCTAGTAATATCTCTTAATGTATTATATTTAAAGTTTATGCGTGATTTGGTTTACCCAGGAAGCTCAGCCAATATCATCCAATGAAGAGTGTTGGAACAAGCAAAGCTGACGAAAGCATCATTCCGGTAACAAAACTACTGGCTGGATTCAACTTGACAAGTGTGACAACCTGAGGAGAGATCCTATTGCTCAAGAACGTCGAAGAGGTAACCAAGACAACCTTATTCGATGTGGTAGATGGCGACATGGGCTACAATGTAATCCTCTAGAGTCCGTGGATACACAAGATGAAGGTTGTGCCCTCAACGTATCATCAGTTGTTGAAATTCCCAACCCCGGAAGGAATCAAGCAGATGAAAGGAGATCAACCGGCTACAAGGGAGATGAACGCGGTAACCATTTCCAATAGCAAGGTAAAGAAGCCCACCAAATAGCAATCACAATAACCGATGCTTTCTCCCTTTCAAGAAAGAAGACAATAAAAGCGAGGATCCATCAGGATCTTATCATGTTCCAAGATATTTTCAAGTACCAAAGGAGACGAATGCGACCAAATCGACTGTAGGGGAACTCAAGCAGGTGGCCTTATTCGAAGAGTCCTTGGAGAGGAAGTTCCATCTGGGGACAAGACTAAACCTCGAGCTCAGGTCAGGGTTTATAAGTTTTCTTAAAGCTAACGTTGACTGTTTTACATGGTCGCACGCGGACATGATAGGTATCCCATTAGAGGTGGTCGTGCACAAGCTAAGCTTGGATATAAACTTCCCACTGGTAACGAAAAAGAAACGCACGATAGCGGAGGTCAGGAACATGTTTGTCAAAGAAAAGGTAACCTGATTACTTAATATTGGTTCTATACGAGAGGTAAAATATCCAGAATGGTTAGACAACATAGTTGTAGTTCCAAAGAGAAATAACAAGTTTAGAATGTTTGTAGATTATAAAGATTTAAATAAGGTGTTCCCTAAGGACTCGTTTCCATTGCGGAAATTGATCAAATGATTGATGCTATGGCCAGACACGAGTTAATGAGTGTCCTTGATGTTTACTCTGGGTAAAACCAAATTATGATGAACCTGGAGAATCAGGAAAAAACTTCTTTCATAGCAAACTTTGGTACATATTGCTATAATGTGATGCCACTTGGGCTAAAGAATACCAGAACCACTTATCAGAGGCTCGTTAACAAAATGTTCGAAAATTATATAGGTAAAATAATGGAGGTATACATTGATAACATGTTAGTCAAGTCTTTGAATAAAAGATATCATTTGGAACATCTCCAGCAAACCTTCGATATCTTAAGGATGCATAACATCAACTCAACCCGAAAAAATATGCATTCAGGGTTGGTTTCGGAAAATTCTTGGGGTTCCTGGTCTCGCAAAGAGGGATCGAGGTAAATCCTGATAAAATCAAATCTATTGAGGACATTCCGAACCAATTAAAAAATTTAAAGGAGGTACAAAGATTAACCAGAAGGTTAGCAGCCTTAAGCAAGTTTATCTCAAGTTCGTCAGAAAAGTGTCATCACTTCTTCTCGCTCCTAAAAAAGAAGAAATTTTTTGAGTGGACCCCATAATGCTTAGGCATTGAAATACCTAAAAAGGTACTTGTCAAGCCCCCCATTACTGTCAAAATCGGGGGAAGGTGAGAAATTATTGATATATCTAGTGATCTCGGAAGTAGCGGTAAGTGCCATTTTAGTCCAAGAAGAAGAAGGTACGCAATTTTGTATTTATTATGTTAGTAAAATATTATCGAGAGCGAGTACTCACTACCTGCACCTCGAAAAGATGGCCTTAGCTCTAGTAGCCGCCTCTCAAAATCTTAGGCCTTATTTTCAATGCCACCCGATAGCCGTTGTGAAAACCTATCCCTTGAGGAATGTTCTTCACAATCCTGAGTTGTCAGCCTAGTTGGCTAAATGACAGTCGAAATTAGTGAGTTCGACATCGAGTACAAGCCGAAGACTGCAATCAATCCACAAGTTTTAACCGACTTTGTGGCCAATTTCAGCCCCGGATTAATGCCCTTGGCTACTAAGGAAGAAATGTTGGTGTCGAAAATGATATCAGAAGTTTGGACCTGTACGGATGTAGCCTCCAATGTAATAGGGTCTGGTCTCGGGTTAGTCCTAGTCACGCCCTCGGGATAAACCCTGAGGTAGGACATTAAGACTGTTCCATTAACTAACAATGAAGCCGAGTATGAGGCTATGGTTGCAGGACTTGAACTGGCCCCGGGACTTGGCTTCAAGGTTATCGATAAAATGTGATTCCCAATCGGTAGTAAACCAAGTGTATGGGAATTTTGACATGAAGGAAGAACGCATGCAACAATATGTGAACAAGGTTCATGCATTGCTTGCACGATTTAGGGAGTGATCGATCATTCACCTTCCGAGGGAAGAAAACATGAAAGCAAATGCATTGGCCAATTTTGGATCATCTACAAAGATGAAAGGATCTGACTTCGGTACTGTTGTTCAACTTCTACCCTCAGTATTAGATGTGGATGGTTATGCGAGGTCAATTCAACCAACTTAGTCAAGGACTGGAGAAACGAGTTCGTTGAATATCTTCGGCATGGAAAATTACCCGAAGACCCGAAGGCATCCCGGGCACTACAAACCAAAACAACTTGTTATTGCCTCGTGGATGGGAAATTGTATAGAAAATCGTACCACGGACTATTGGCCTGACGTTTAGGAGCCTTGGAGATGGACTACGTGACGAGAGAAGTCCACAAAGGGATTTACGGGAACCATTCTCGTGCATATTCGTTAGTTCTAAAGCTGGTTAGTGTAGGTTACTATTGGCCCAAGATGGAGCAAGACGCAATGACATTTGTTCATAAATAATACAAATGTCAACTCCATGCGCAATTGGTGCACCAACCAGCATAACTTTTGTATTCAGTGTTGTCCCCATGGCCATTTATGAAATGAGGAATGGACATAGTCGGTCCTCTGCCACCAGGCCCCCGAAAGGTAAGATTTCTGTTAGTTTTAACTGACTACTTCACTAAATGGGTTGAAGCAGGACCTTACCAAAAGATCAGTGAACGCAAAGTAATGGACTTCATATGAGACCACATAATCTTCCGATTCGGAATACCAAAGGAAATTGCTTGTGACAACGAGCTGCAGTTCATAGCTTGAAGGTCACAAATATTTTGGAAGATTTGAAAAGCAAGATGATTACATCTTCACCGTACCATCCGAGTGCTAACAAACAAGCGGAATCAACAAATAAGGTGATTATCTAGAACCTTAAAAAGAAGCTAGAAATTACTAAAGGCAAATGGCCCGAAGAGCTACCGGGTGTGCAATGGGCATACCAGGAGACGACAAAGTCGAGCACGAGAGAAAATCCTTTTGATCTTGTATATGGTGCGGAAGCTCTGATACCGGTGGAATTAAGGGAACCAACTTTGAGGTTTACCCGATCAAACGAAGAAGCGAACAATGAAGCGTTGTTGGTGAGGCTGAACTTGCTAGACGAAAATAAGGACTTGGGGTACACGGGGATGGTGGCCCAAAAACAAAGGATGTAAAGATATTATAATCAGAGGGCCAACCTCTGCTACTTCAAATTAGAAGACTTGATTTTGAGAAAGGTGACACAGAGCACTCGGGAAATCAACGCCAGGAAGCTGGGCCCAATATGGGAAGGTCCTTACCAGGTTTCAGCTATTACCAGTAAAGGATCATACAAATTGGAGAATCAAGATGGAGTCAAGTTTCCCAATAATTGGAATGTGACTCACTTCAAAAAGTACCACTGCTGATGGATCCTATCAATATTGGAAGTATGTGTTTCACTCTTTTTCCCTTCGACCAATGCTTATCCCAATTGGGTTTTTTCTGGCAAGGTTTTTAACGAGGCAGCGACAAAAAGCATAATACAGAAGGAGCTTCATCGGTAGGAGTAAGGTCTTTAAATGACAAGGCATTAAAATCTTCACATCAATGATAAACTGCTATGTGGTTGGTTAAATAATCTTTGGCTCGATGGTCAACCGTTGATGGAAAGCAAAGTTAGCCGTCGAACCAAAGAATATTTAATCATTTACAAGTTGTTCCACCAATGAAGCAACACTCCAGTGTTCTAATTCGCATTCGAACACTGGAGGGGGGGGGGGGGGGGGAA
>ML258723.1:0-74690 GCA_005239495.1 Nicotiana undulata | reverse complement strand
GCAGAGTCAAGGAACCGGTAGGCAGGGGGGGGGGGGGGGGGGGGGGGGTGGAATAGTATAAGATACAACAATAAGAATGCCACTAAAATTGGGGGCTGCTAGAGCTGAGAACAATAATGTCTCACCAGGATCGGGGATTACATGATTAGCCCTGTAGAAATAAGTTGTACAAGTTAGACACATGTATTGGCAGGTTTCTTACTTTAGCAAATGAATGCTTATGTACCTTTAAAGATATAAGGAATAAAATAAAGTCCTTCTATTTTTATCTTATTAATGATGAGATGATTTTATCATTTGAGAGTTAACAAAACTTCAAATTCTTGTGCCGGAATGAATAGGAGACGTCCTCTTCAAGAGCATCATAAACATAGAAGGTCTCTCTCTTATGAAACCTTCGTAGTAAAGGGTTGATTTTGGCAAATATTTCGCCTGAAGTCAAAAGCTATCAGATGAAGATATACCCAAAGCTTTAGTCAATTCAACGCAAATGGAATATATTTTTCACAACACTTAAGCAAAAAAGATATCTTTATTTATCAATGTGCCAAACTCGGTAAAAAGTTTGACATAATTACAACGTATAAAAAGAAGAAAAAATAGACTCTAAGCATCATTGTCGGCAGAGCCCGAAGGGAAAGAGGGTGCGTCTCCCCCGGTGGAAGAAGGAGGATCAGTTGCTGGTATAGGGCTTTGACCTTCATCGTCATCTTCTTCAATCTCCTCTTTGGTTCTCGTGTACTCGGAACCGGTGCTCGAAGAGTTTGTTGCAACGGGCCGAGCATCAATATTTTCTCAAGCAGTTAGCTCAGTTCTCGAGCCTTGACGATGCAATCATCAATATTGACGACGCCCCCTTTAACCTCTTCCAAGATTTTCCTCCTCATATGATATATAACATAAGTGTAAGGCCCCGGAAAATTTTGCTAAGTAATTTAGGATTTCGAGGTGCCAGGTAGGCTAATTATAATATTTTTGTGCTATAAATATGATATAAACGAATTGGATTTGGTAAATAAGTGTATTAGTCATAAAATAAGTATTGTGGGGTCCAAGGAGAGGCCTAATGTAGGGCCCCGGTAAAAACGTCACTAGGTAATTTAAGTTTTTGTGGTGTCAAGGTAGGTAATACATTGTACTTCCGGAGTTTTAGGATTGAACGATGCGCTGAGGAGTTGAAAATTATTCGTCGCAGCTAGACCAGGCTTTAGGTAGATAAGGCCCGGATAAAGCCAGGCTAGACCAGGCTTTAGTTAGATAAAGCCCGGCTAAAGCCAGGCCAGACCGGGCTTTAGGTAGATAAAGCCTGGATAAAGCCATGCCAGACCAGGCTTTAGGTAGATAAAGCCTGGATAAAGCCAGGCCAGACCAGGCTTTAGGTAGATAAAGCCAGGTCCGAAATGTTGGACTATCCATTTTTCTATCTTTATGACCTGACCCCAAACCCATATAAAACCCATACCCCCCTAATTTTTAACGACCATATGATAAATATAGTGAAAAGAAAGGATAGGTTATAGAGAGAGAAAGTCCCCAACTTCATCAAATTGATCTTCCTTCATCACTCAAGCTTGGAACTAATCAAGTAGGACACAAATTTCTTCACCATAAGAGGTAAGCTTCCACCCCATTACCCTTAATTCTCAGATTATAGTTAAAATGGAACACACATAGAATTGTTTTTGAAGATGACAGTTAAGGGTCTTGCATGCATGTAATAAATTTACCATAATCTAGTAAAGGAGAATAGGTTAGAGTAATCTTTCACTAAAAAGGGGTTAGTTAATCTAAAGGGACGCATAGCGTTTGATAAAATCCCAAATGAGTTCAAGTCATGTTCATGATTCCTAATTCTAAGTTTAAATGTGTCACATTGTAAATTAGATTGAAGGGGCTAGAAGGTCCGGTGATTGAGATAGAAATTAAGGAGAAATCCCGACTCGAGGTATGTATGGATAACTCTAAACTTCATAGGATAAACCCATTATTGTCGCGCCCCCTTTTTCCTCGCGGAGATCGAGTTTATGACATTTGGTTGAGGCAACTCTTTCCTTTTGGGAAAGGGGTTTGCATTTTTGAAGAGTCGCCACCTAACGACTTTGGGGTGCGTTAGGCACCTAAGGGGTTAATCTACAACTACGTTGTTAACCAGAGATAGGGTAAGGGTTTGAAATTATCCTAAGGGGAAGGTGTTAGGCACCCCTCAGGATCCACAAGTGTAGTTCCCCGCCAAACAACTTTTGTGAATTTGTACAGTTTTAGCAAAACAAACAAGTAGGGCTCAAATAATAGGGGATTTAAGTCTAAGTATACAGATATTTGAAAATAATTAATGAAAAGGTTATATTTTGAAAAGAGTTACAATATAAAAGTAAATGGTATCCTAGGTTTATAATATGGATCACTTCAATGCAATACCTGGTATGACACTCCTCAAAGAGGGACTACACGTGGTATTAGCGCACCAGTCATCATATCCATATTCTACCCTTTCCCCACCCCGTGAAGGTAACTAAAGCGCGTGTTGGTCAAGAACTCCATTGCATGTTGTTACCCATCCCTTTCCTATAAGTCCTGGAGGAAATTAGGACTTCTATCCTAAAAATAGGTTTCTAGGTGGACCCTCAGGCTTTAAAGGTAAAAACACTAAGGCGACATATAAGAACAAATAAGACTGCAAATAAGGGAGAGCATGTGAAACAGATAGAGGCTCAAGTATTCCTCCACATATATTGCACATAAAAAACATGTCTCATACACAAATTAAGGTCCAGGTTTAGTTCCTAAGCATGGTGACTAAATGATAATAGCAGAATCAGTTTTATTACATACCTCAGAGAGGAAGTCCTAATCAAGCTTGCCTACTGATTTTAACATGCTGATAGTTAACATAGTCACACAGAAAGATCTGGTTTTATTCCCTTGTAGTCAATTACCTAAGGCTTGCCTAGGTGTAAAATAACATGCAGCAGTCATACAGATTTGTTAAGGATTCTAGATTATCAATCCTAATAGCATGTGATTCTAAGTGTTTACAAAAGACTGATTGCCAGTTTATTAGAACATGGGACTGTTTCAGACATGTGTATTTAACTGAGTGAAGTAAGAGAGCATGATCCTATTGCATGATGTCTAATGCAGCATGATAACTTAAACATGGATTTCTAAATGCATACAAAACCACAACATTATGCACAATTTCAGGAACATCATAGGTGATAGTTTTAATATGTTTACCTAAAAAACAGGATCTTTAAGTGCATAGGCATGGTAAAACATGATTGCGGCTTTGTTAACATAATTATTCTAAGGCATGCTTTTAGATTACATTTCAGAATACATCGACTGGATCATATGGTAGCAGTGTTTTTTGTTATTATTGATCCTATGAACAGGATTTCTAAGTGAACGCAATGAATGGTGATATGCTGAAAGAAAAGCAGATGTATGAACCTAAGTGACATGGTATCTAAATGCATGATATACTTGATATGTTATTCCTAAACATGGTTACTATTGCGCGCATAGAAAAGTAAACCTAGAAACATGATTTCTACCCATACTTATACTATAGCATGCATATCCCCACCAATTTTTCACTATCCAACCCCAGAATCATTTTTACAAATAATTATTACAGGCCTTTGAATATGAATTGCATAAATAAAAATTTGAAAAGAAGAAGTTAACTATAGGGAGCCTTCCATAATAGGCCCAAATTTCAAGATCCTCAATGCCATTGGTTCACAACCTTTCACATGATTTAGGTGTGTCAAAGTTCCCTAAGGATCCCAAGGGATCCCGGGCAATGCTCACACCGAGATTCATTGCCAAACTTTGAGTAAGTGCAGTGTGGAAGAGCAAACCTTAATGTGTCAGAGTTCAGAGGGAGCCCATAAGGGTCCCTAAGCAGTCACACATTACGGGGGCAGAACCTAAACTTCTAAGAATATGTGAGAGTGATTGATATAGTTTATAAAGAGTTGAGTTTGTGAAAAAAAATAGTTTGAAAATGATTTTGGATAGTAACATAATAGTTTGCTAAAACAAAACCAGTTTGAGAGAAAAGGAGCATGACTGTTAACAAACTTTAAATCAGAACAACAGACATGGTTCAGGGAGCAAACACAAACAAGGGAAATGGTATTGGGGACAAGTAAGTCACATAGTAGATGAGAGCTTGCACACAAGCAAACCTCAGATAAGTATTACAGGACTTAAACAATCATAGCATAGTCCATCCCAAATTATTCATGCCAGGATCCCAAATAGCATTAGATTGAGGGGTGTTAGAATTATGCACTATGTTCAGGGAAGGGTTCAGGATTATAGAACTACATGCTTATAGTGTACTGGGATCATGAGACAAGGCAGAAGTACAATGAAACATGTAGGAAGTAGTAGACATGCTGAACTAGAGGGTAACCACATAGATAGATTAGTAAGTAGACATGCTAATTGCAGGGTAAGCAATAAAAACATAGGTATACACATAATATAAGCAAGAGGAATTGTAACACAAATTGAAGCATGTTGTTTTGGAAGCCTTAAAGTTAAACTGAGAACATACCATTTAGATGAGGAAATAAGTGCAGAGTAATGGAGAAGTAGTGTGTAGAGAAGGAGAGCAGCAATGTATAGAGCAATATAGAACAACAGAGCGGTAGTGCAAATAGAACAGTGGCACAGTAGAGCAAATAGAGTTGTAGAGTTACTCAGTCTTGGATTTCAGCCGACTGAGTAGCAAGTAAACAACAAGAGAAGCAAGAGGGGAAAGAAAGTTCAGAACAGAGTGTGTTTATGTGTGTTCCCCTCTTATGTTAAAGAGAGAGTAGAGTATTTATAGTTTTGAAAACGAGTAGTGAAATAGGGTAAGGAGTAATAGTTTAACATAATTATAGAAATAATGTTCAATCAGAATCAATCAAAGACCTGGACTTCTTTTAATTAAGGAGTCATAATTCAAACGGCACAATCAGAGTTAAATAAGGAAAAAAATCAACTATAAAACTGACCTTTACCATAACAGGAGTAGTAAGGTATATAGCAAGCGATTAAGTCTAGGTATATAACACATAATTAGGGAGAGTATATGTCAAACAATCAACAGCATATTCGTACACATAAATAGGGTATAGTACAATTTAGTTATGAAATTAGTCACAAGAATCACGAATGAGATTGAAAATCACAGAGGACTCAATGCTAACTAAGGAAAGTATCACAAAAACAAGAAAATAATTCGAAAAATCAGTACAGAATTACAAGGAAAATACACAAAGTCACATATTCAGGGAAGATATCACATGTCTAAGGAATTTACACAAAATTAGTATAAAGTATTATGTGAACAATCAATAAGGCAAATAGTCAGACCTATTAAACGTTAAACAACATGTATTGAACAAAATCAGAGAAACCTTAAGTAAGTATTTAGAGAAACAGTAGAAGATCGAAACCCTAACAACAAAATTACAGCAAGAAGCATAGGACTCAGAGAGAATCCAGAAGAACATATAGATAAATAATACGAACATAAACCCTACAAATTAGGGTTTCATCAAAATACTTAGAGAAATAGGAGATTTAAGCAGAACGTTTAAAAACATATTGGAAATCAAGATTAGTACTAAAATCAGAGGATAAAACGTTTTAAAAGGGGTCAAGAAACCCTAGTTCTCAAAAATGCAGAATCATTTGAAAAGCATCAGGGTTTTAAGAGAAAAAATGGGTGAAAACCTCAGAACGAACATAGATCTGTCACATATCTAAGAAGATTGGAAGATCTTAGAACTAGGGTTTCCAGAGAAAACCTAACAAGAGAAGAAAGACTTAGATATTACCGGCGTTTGGCCAAAAAATGCAAGGACCTCAATCGAACGACCATAGGAGGACGGAAAACATGTCATGAGATCGGAGATGGGAGTGTATTGCCTCAGGGTCGCTTGAAATCCTCCATCGATGACACAGACATGAAAGGCTGAGCCATAGGGTCGAGGAGAGGCGAGAACCTCATAGTTTCCGGTAAAGGAGGTGGCCGGAGAGGAGAGGTAGAGCTCAAAGAAGGGAGAAGGTTCTGAGAGAGTCTCAGAGAGAGAGAGAGAGAGAGAGAGAGAGAGAGAGAGAGAGAGAGAGAGAGAGATGATTGGGTTATGAATGGGGGGGGGGGAATGAATTGAGGGGGGTAGTCGTCTAGGGTCTTAATTTGGTAAGGACTAATCTGGTCCGTTGATAAGAAATGATCAATGGTCCAGATTAAAAAGGGAATTGGGTCGGGTGGCTCTAAATGGAATGGGCCTGGTATTTGGGCTGATTTAATTGGGTAGGGGTCTGATTCAATTAAGCTAGAATTGAAATAAAACTAGGCCATTTATTAAATACCCAATAAAAATAGATAAATAATTTATAAAAATAGCTAATATTTGTAAGAAATGAAATTAATGCTTAATTATTTAAATTAAAATGATTAATTACTACTTAAAAATATAAATGACTAATTATTGAGTAAAAATAGCATAAAACATATGATCAGGCTATAATTGCAAAGTTATTGCAATTATAGCCAAATAGTACCAATTTGGCTAATTGTGAAATAATCTGGTCTTAATTAGGAACAAAATTATGTATTAAGCTAAGAAATATTTTTGAAATCATTTGTAATGCAATTTATAATTAATCTTTTAGAGGTAAAATGCTGGGTAAATTAAAATAAATTAAATAAAACATGGGAAAGTTATGGAAAAATATCAATTGTTATGAAAACCTGATTTTGAAGGTATATATGCAAATTAAAGAAAATAATTTGAGGAAAAGTTGGGTATCAACAACTGCCGCTCTTTACCTGGGAAGGAGGAAAGAGTTGTCAAGTAAAGATATGATGGCCAATTTTGACCGAGTGAAACGGTTTGAATTTTTTTTTCTTCTTTTTTTTTTAGGCCGCATCTTGGCTTCTGAGTTGCCTACATATCCTTGATCTTGCAAGAATCAGGCCGTATGTAGTTACAGAGTCATCGACGAAGTATACCGATGAAGTTATCATAAGAACGAACGCAACATATAGGACTGGACAAGTGAGCGATTTACGGGAGTGGTTAGGAGAACTGGAGCAGGACCGCTCCTGCTAGAATAGCCGTTGCTCGCCATATTACCTGCAAGTAAGCAATACAAGCATATATTGTGCGTAAATCTAAACATGATGCAACTTCCCGTCGGACTATGAATGCCGTCTTCGGACGGTGTAGGATGACGTCCTCAGACCTTGATGTCCTGGGCCATGAATTGTTTGATGAAGGATTTGCAGGCCATGAAATGACGTTCTCGGGCCATGGAGATGGGGCCTCCGAATAATGACGCCTTTGAATAATGATATGCAAAATTGAGAGAGATCCTCAAGCTATGACATAATGTTCTCGGGCTATGAAGATGGTGCCTCCGAACGATGACGCCTTTAGACAGGTTGGCGATATTTCAGCCCATGAAGATGCAATAACATGATGCTAACAAGACAGAGCTTAGTCTTGTGATTTAAAGGGTAGAGCTTAGCCCGAAAGGAAAGTGAAATAAATGGTGCTTGAGAAAATGGTTGTTCTCGAAAAGTAAATCGGAGGCAGAGCTTAGCCCCTGAAGGCAGAATGGTAGCCTTATGCAGTGCAGGGGGAGACATTGCTTAGTATCGAAAGGCAGAATGGTAGCCTTGTGTAGAGATGCGAATGCAGATGGAGACAACGCTTAGTCTCGGAAGGCAGAAAAGTAGCCTTATGCAGAGATGCGAACGCAAGTGGAGACAACATTTAGTCTCGGAAGGCAGAAAAGTAGCCTTATGCAAAGATGCAGATGCAGATGGAGACAGCGTTTAGTCTCGGAAGGCAGAAAAGTAGCCTTATGCAAAGATGCAGATGCAGATGGAGACATCGTTTAGTCTCGGAAGGCAGAAAAGTAGCCTTATGCAAAGATGCAGATGCAGATAGAGACATCGTTTAGTCTCGAAAGGCAGAATGGTAGCCTTATATAATGCAGATGGAGACACCGTTTAGCCTCGGTAGGCAGAATGGTAGCCTTATGCAATGTAGATGGAGACATCATTTAGTCTTGGAAGGCAGAATGGTAGCCTTATGCAATGCAGATGGAGACAATGTTTAGTCTCGGAAAGCAGAATGGTAGCCTTATGAAATGCAGATGGAGACAACGTTTAGTCTCGAAAGGCAGAAAAGTATTATGCAAAGATGCAAATGCAGATGGAGAAATCGTTTAGTCTCGGAAGGCAGAAAAGTAGCCTTATGCAAAGATGCAAATGCAGATGGAGACAGTGCTTAGTCACGGAAGGCAAAAAAGTAGCCTTATGCAGAATTAAAATAAATGACAATAGGAATTATTAGCTGGTAATAGATTGTAGTATTGTGTGCGTTGTGAGCGTTGCGATTATGAAGCATGGTTTGTGCTGATAGTAAATGTCGGCATGTGCGACGGTCTTGAGAGTCGTGTATTTGAATAGTGTCTATCCTTTGGGCGGATAGAGTGTTTAGGGGCTCTCAAAATATTTGTGCATGCATCCAAAGAACAATCGTGAGTTCTGTAAACGGGGGAGCTTAGTTCGTATTCCTGCTGGCTTTGCTTGATTCATTCTTTCTTGATCTGATGATCCTGTTCATATCATCGGGGTAGCATTTGCTGAACAGAGCTGTTTCACGAATAAGTATGCATGATTCTGTAAAAGTATGACATAAACGTATAATAATAATAAAAAGTTTTAGATGAACCGCCGACCTTGACACGGTTCAAGACATTGAAACCTTTCATGTTACGGAATTTTGAGGATCCTCCTCAAAATTGTGCCCTAGTTTGATGGGTTAATGTTTCTAACTGTTGCTCGTGCGACGATCAACTGAACTTGCTACGGAATTTTGAGGGTCCTCCTCAAAATTCTGCCCCAGTTTCTAATTGCGGGGGAAAATGAAAATTTTATTGAATTGTGACCGAACCCATAGGGTTGCCTACGTATCCCCTCTTAAAAGGGAATCAGGTCAGGCATAGTTCAATTTACATCATTGATTGAAAGCATAAAAGATTATACATAGTAACTCTTGACTGCATCTGAATTAATTGGCTTTGGCCAGACTTCTCCGTCCATTTCTGCAGGTATAAGTGCTCCTCCGGTCAGCACTCGGTGAACCATGTATGGACCTTGCCAATCGGGAGAGAACTTCCCTTTGGCTTCATCTTGATGTGGAAATATCTTCTTTAGCACCAGCTGCCCTGGTGTGAACTGTCTCAGCTTGACTTTCTTGTTGAAGGCTCTGGTCATTCTGTTCTGATAGAGTTTGATCATGATAGACTGCATTCATTCTTTTTCCGTCTATGAGGGCTAGTTGCTCATAACGGCTCTTTACCCATTCTGCGTCGCTGAGCTTAGCCTCTTGTATAATTCTTAGAAATGGAATCTCAACTTCGGCAGGAATAACAACCTCTGCACCATAACCCAGCATATAAGGACTTGCCCTGGTCGATGTGCGGGCTATGGTGCGGTATCCCAATAAGGCTAATGATAACTTCTCATGCCACTGCTTGTGCTTTCCTATCATCTTTCTTAGTATCTTCTTGATGTTTTTGTTGGCGGCCTCTACAACTCCATTCGTTTGAGGTCAATAGGACGTGGAATTCTTGTGTTTGATCTTGAAAGTTTCACACATGGCTTTCATCAAGTCACTGCTGAGATTGGAACCATTGTCGGTGATAATTGACTCAGGAATTCCGAATCGGCACGAAATACGGTCGCGGACAAAGTCTGCCATGACTTTCTTAGTTACTGATTTGTAGGAGGCTGCTTCGACCCATTTAGTGAAGTAATCAATGGCTACCAGGATGAACCTGTGTCTGTTGGAGGCGACGGGTTCGATTGGTCCAATAACGTCCATGCCCCAGGCGGCGAACGAACATGGTGAGCTTGTTGCATTGAGCTCGTTTGGATGTACCTTTATCATATCTGCGTGTATCTAACAACGGTGGCATTTCCGAACATACTGGATGCAGTCTGTTTCCATAGTCATCCAAAAGTAACCAGCTCGGAGTATCTTCTTTGCTAAGACAAAACCGTTCATATGTGGACTGCAGATCCCAACATGAATTTCCTCTAGTAGTTTTGATGTTTACTTTGCGTCGACACATCTTAATAATCCCAAATCGGGAGTCCTCCTATACAGGATTCCTCCGCCGTGATAGAAGTTGTTGGAAGTCTCCGTAGTGTGGATTTCTGAGTAGGATTTGCAAGCTCCGGGTAATCTCCTTTTGCCAAATACTCCTTGATGTCATGAAACCAAGGATTTCCGTCTGCTTCCTCTTCGACATGGGCACAATAAGCTGGCTGATTATGGATCTTAACGGGAATATGATCAATGAAGTTCTTGTTCGTATGCTGGATCATTGAGGACAAAGTAGCCAATGCATCGGCGAACTCATTCTTGATTCTGGGGACATGCCGAAATTCATTCTTCGTGAACCTCTTTCTCAGTTCCTGTACGTGGTACAGATACGACAGTATCTTGGAATTCTTGGTTGCCCATTCTCCTTATACCTGATGTACTAGTAGGTCTGAATCACCAATCACTAACAGCTCTTGAACGTTCATGTCAATGGCCATGTTGAGCCCCAGGATGCAGGCCTCATATTCAGCCATGTTGTTGGTGCAGGGGAACCTGAGTTTGGTAGATACCAGATAATGCTGACCGGTTTATGATATTAGGACCGCTCCAATTCTGACTCATTTGAAGTTTGCTGCTCCATCAAAGAACATCCTCCAACCGTCATAGGATTCTGCAATGTCTTCTCCTATGAATGATACCTCTTCATCAGGAAAATACATTTTCAGAGGTTCGTATTCTCCGTCTACGGGGTTCTCAGCTAGGTGGTCTGCCAGGGCCTGTCCCTTGACTGCTTTCTGAGTCACATAGATAATGTCGATCTCACTCAGCAGGATTTGCCACTTGGACAGCTTGCCAGTGGGCATGGGCTTCTGAAAGATGTACTTCAATGGATCCATTCTCGATATGAGATATGTAGTATAGGCGCAGAAATAGTGCTTCAGCTTCTGAGCGACCCAAGTAAAAGCGCAACAATTGCGTTCCAATAGAGAGTACCTAGCCTCGTATGTAGTGAATTTCTTGCTGAGATAATAAATAGCTTGCTCCTTCCTTCCCGTTTCATCATGCTGCCCAGAACACACCCGGAGGCTCCATCTAATACTGCAAGGTAGAGTAATAGAGGTCTACCAGGATCAGGCGGTACTAGGACTGATGGTGTTGACAAATACTCCTTAATTCTGTCGAAAACCTTTTGAAAATCATCGGCCCACTTAGTTGCGGCGTTCTTCTTCAGTATCTTGAAGATTGACTCACAGATAACTGTAGAC
Source organism: Nicotiana undulata (assembly GCA_005239495.1). Taxonomy (NCBI): domain Eukaryota; kingdom Viridiplantae; phylum Streptophyta; class Magnoliopsida; order Solanales; family Solanaceae; genus Nicotiana; species Nicotiana undulata. Next base: position 63,289 of record ML258723.1, on the reverse strand, counting down.
TGTGCAATGAATCGGCTAATGTAGTTAAGCCTCCCAAAGAAACTCATCACATCTTTCTTGTTCCTTGGCGGCGGTAGTTCTTGAATAATTTTAACCTTTGACGGATCCAATTCTATTCCCTGGCGGCTCACAATAAACCCAAGCAACTTCCCAGAAGGAGACCCGAATGCACACTTCGCGGGGTTCAGCTTCAGATTGTATTTCTGCAACCTTTTGAAGAACTTCCTCAAGTCTTCTATGTGATCAGTGGATTTCTTGTATTTGATAATAACATCATCCACGTATACCTCGATCTCTTTGTGAATCATATCATGGAAGATAGTGGACATATCCCTCATGTAGGTGGCCCCTGCATTCTTCAGGCCGAATGGCATCATCTTATAACAGTATACTCCCCACAGCGTAATGAAAAGCTGTTTTCTCAGCATCTTCCTCATCCATCCAGATATGATAATAACTAGCAAAGCAATTCACGAATGATTGTAGTTCATGCTTGGCACAATTGTCAATCAGGATGTGTATATTTGGTAAGGGGAAGTCGTCTTTTGGACTGGCCCGATTGAGATCCCGGTAGTCGACACAAACTGTGACCTTCCCTTCCTTCTTTGGTACTGGCACAATGTTGGCTAACCATTTCGGGTACTCAACTACCCTGAGAAATTTGGCGTTGATCTGCTTGGTAACTTCTTCCTAGATTTTCAAGCTCATGTCGGGTTTGAAATTTTTGAGATTTTGCTTTACTGGCGGACACATTGAATTGGTTGGCAATTTGTGAGCCACAATAGACGTACTTAGACAGTCATGTCATCATACGACCAGGCGAATATGTCCTCATACTCTTTTAGAAACTCTGCGTATTCTTTCTTTTCTGATGGTGACAAATGAACGCTGATGCGAGTCTCCTTGACGTTTTCCGAATCTCCCAGGTTGATAAATTCGGTCTCGTCCAGGTTGGACTTAGGTCTGTTCTCAAAATTCTCAACTTCTTTGACAATCTCGTCAGGCATGTCATCTTCTTCTGAATCAACGTCCGTTTTCTGCGTTGTCTCATTGCATGTCACAGTCATCGGTTCATCAAGACAAGTAATAGTAATGCTATATAGGTAAAGTAATGAGAGAAAAATGATAGCATAAATATTGATTCATAAGAAAAATTGAAAATGCTTTTGATAAATTGAATAATTGTTTTGAGCATTTGAAGATTTTGTTGCAGGAATTAAAATGCGAAAAAGGAAATCATTTTGTGAAGAAAAACAATGGATAGTGCTTGTTTTAGCCTTGCTACCCCGAGGCTAGTCGGTCTTTGGTTGTCCTGACAGTCCAATTCTTGAGGTACATTCCTCTGCTCACAGCCTGTATGGAAGGGCCTTCCTCCCCATCCTCCTCGAGAATAACGCAGCAGTCCATATCACTGTCCTCCAGAAACAAATTCCTCATTGTTGCAAGTGCTTCTTCTTTGTCTGATCCATAAATAATGTCGGCCTGTTGGAAGGTCTGCTCCAGATGTGGTATTGGCTGCTCCAAAGGGTAGTAAGGACCGCGCCAAGGTGGCGACCAATTATTTAATTCTTCCCAGGTGTATTCATATCCCAAACCGAAGGTAGTACCATGTTTCTTGAGCTTTATGGGTTTGGAGATCCCTTGGAGGTTCTTGCCGAGCCCTTTTCCAAGCTCGTACCCACTCCAACTTAGTATACTCTCGATTTTGCTGTACCACCATTTGTCTTTGTCGATATCATTGATCCGTTCAATAGGGTGGTAAGTTTCTCCACCCAGTTTCCTTCTTCCTTCAATCACCGGAATAGTCCGGCGACTGTAAATAGGGTTGCTACCATCGCCATGAATAATAACCTCTTGGTGGTTCTACTCGAACTTCACTTCCTGATGTAATGTTGATGCTACGGCATCGGCGGCATGGATCCAGGGTCGTCCTAATAACAGGTTGTAGGACGCTGGCACATCTATCACTTGGAAGTCAACCTCGAACCAAGTTGGTCCCATTTGCAGGCATAGGCTTATCTCACAGATGGTGGACCTTTGAGATCCGTCGAAAGCTTTAAAATTAATTTCTCCATCCTTTATCTCATGCGTCCCTTTACCCAATTTCTTGAGCGTTATCAACGGACAGATGTTGAGACTGGATCCTCCATCAATCAGGATTCTGGTGATGAAGTAATATTCGCATTGCACAATGATGTACAGTGCTTTGTTATGGACCAACCCTTCAGGAGGCAACTTGTCCTCATGGAAAGTGATCTTGTGGCTTTCCAACACTTGGCCCACCATATTGGCCATTTCTCCACTAGTGATGTTTTTCGGTACATACGCTTCGTTCAACACCTTTAACAAAGCACTCATGTGCGTCTCAGAATTCTGTAGCAAAGAGAGGATGGATATTTGTGCTGGCATCTTGTTCAACTGGTCGATGACCTAATACTCCTTGGACTCTACCTTCCTCCAAAGGTCGTCTGGAACTGTCTCAATAAGGAGAGGCCGATTGTAAGCCTGCCTGCTGGATTCAGCCAGATGTTCAGGGGTATAGACCCTACCAGTTCTTGTCATACCCTGTGCTGCGACAGCTTATTCAGTCTTGACCTTGCCTTTCCTTCTCGCTTCGGATGTATAGTCCACGGTATAGCGTTTGTATAGAAAGGTGGCGTGGTCTACATCACCACTGGGATTGGTACAACTATCCTTACTTCAAATGGAATATGTGCCTGGGGTGGCAAGGTTGCAACCTCAAATGGTGCAGGTGCATTTACCGGAGACACGAACTCAACTTCAATTGGTACTGCTGTCTTTGCGGGTGAAGCCGCTTCAAACTCGAGAGGTATGGACATATTTACCTCAGCATCCTTAGACAGTTGAATCTGGACTATGATCAGGTTGAGAGTGACTGTCGGTTTCTTTGGGTCATCGCCTTCTGCGATCAACCCGATTGATCCCTCGAGATCCCAATCATCTTCTATTTCAATCATGTGGATACCTCCACCCTTATGGTCTGGCTGAGGATTGTTGCAGACGTTCGGAGCGGGATCTTTTTCCACAATGATCTTGTTATTAATCAGGGACTGTATCTTGTCTTTCAAAGAGCGGCATTCATCGATGGTGTGCCCCTTCAAGCCAGAATGGTATGCACATGATTTGTTTGGGTTAAACCACTGAGAAGGATTCTCAGGGGTTACAGCAGGGATGGGGGTGACATAACCAGCAACTTTGAGCTTCTCATACAGCTGGTCGATGGGTTCAGCAATGTCGGTATACTATTTTGGAGGTCTGTGATCAAAATTAGGACGAGGTCTAGGGAAGTTTTGGCGTGCAGGGGGTGATTGGTAATGGGATGGCTGGGAATTATAAGTGTGGTAGACAGGAGCTGGTTGGGAGTATCTAGGTGAGGTAGGTTGATATGTCGGTGGTGGAGGTGCTTGATAAGTTGGTGGTGGAGCTTGGTATGAGGGTGAGGGTGCTTGGTAATTCGGGGTTGGTTGGTACGTGAGTGGTGGTGTTGGGTAGATTTGGTATTTGAGTGGGGACTTGGTTCTCTGTGAAACCATCACGGCTCCCACGTCCCTTTTCTTGGACACACCACCGGACTGTAAATCCTTATTCGTAGCTTGTAAGGCTTCAACATTTGTGACCATACCACTCTTAATACCTTCTTCAATCCGTTCCCCTAACTTGATAATGTCGGAGAACTTGTGGTTCTCAATCATCATCAACCGTTCATAGTATTGCGGGTCCTGGTCCCGGACAAAGAACTTGTTCATCTACTCCTCTTCTAAGGCAGGTCTGACCTTAGCAACTTCGGACCTCCAACGAGTAGCATACTCGCAAAATGTCTCCGTGGGCTTCTTCTTCAAATTCTGAATATAGAACACGTCTGGTGTGTTCTCCGTATTAAATCTGAATCTGTCCATAAAGTCAGATGCCATGCTCACCCAGTCTGACCACTTCTTGGGATCTTGGCTGATGTACCAGGACAACACATCTCCTTTCAAACTCCTCATGAACAGCTTAATGCGGATCCTTTCATCCTTCCCTACTCCAACCAGCTTGTCACATAAGTCCTCAGATGGACTCTTGGATCCCTTGTACCGTCAAAAATTTCAAACTTTGGAGGTTTGTACCCCTTGGGCAGTTCGACATCAGGTTGTATGCAGAGGTCCTCATAATTCAGCCCTTCGACTCCCTTGATTACCTCAATGCCTTGAACCCGGATGGTCAGCTTCCTAAGTTCCTCGGCCAAGTTATTGATAAACAGGTCCTTTTCATTAGACTCAGGTGTGTATGGAATACGTGGAGTGGAGTGTGGCATGGTCTCCACGTAGATATGATTGTTGGGGTGGCATGATGCATGGGTGTGGAAATGGTCGTTTGTGGAGTCTTGAGGTTCTGGGATAAGTAGTGGAGTGTTATTTGGGGTATGACATGTGTTGCATTGGTTCTTTGGTGGAATAGTGTGATGGCGAGGTGCGGGATGATTTTGCTATTTTGGGACATTTCGAGGAGGTGTAGGGTTTTGAGTGTTGGGAAAGTTGACGTCTGGGACGTTGAGGGAGAATGACAGGTTGGCCAGATTATGAACCTGATCAAGTTCTTCTTGGAATTTCGATAACTTTTGTTCAAGTGGTGACATATTCTCATTAGGAACCCGACTACCTTGGCCATCAGTGGCCTCAACTCGTTCAGCTGTGATCTCCTTCCTGATGTTGTTTAAATCTTCCATTTTATTCTTGCCTTTGTTCTTGCCTTTGGGAGGACTAGGAGGAGGAGTGGGTGGAGGGCCCCTGGATCTTGTGAGATAAGCTGATGATGCCAGAGTGCATGAACTAACCTTTGGGGAGGGGAATAATAAAAGAAAGAAAACAAAAACAAAACAAAAGGTAACCAAGTTAGTGAGTATTATGAAAATGTATTGCAGTATTTAAACACATAGTGCGAAAATGTAAAGTGTGTCCTAATTTGGGAACCTCTTTTGTGCCCGAGATAGGCCGAGCGAAAAATTGATTTGGAGAACTTAAAATGCTAAATGCCTCATTTTATTGATAAGAAAATAGACAAATCCCAAAATGACTCTAAATAAACAGGACGTAAAGGTCACTAATGGCCATTGGCCTTATTACATTAATAAAGAAAAGAAAGACATTCCTATCTACTTGGTCCCAGAAGGACCTTCCCCGACTCGGCATTCTTGGCTCCCTCGAACAGATTCCCTAGCTCGCGAAGTCCCAGCAATAGGTATGCTCTAGCTAGACGTCCACCTTCGGTCCCCTCAGCTCATGTTATTAGGCTGGATGTCCAGGAGGGACGACTGATTACCCAGATACTTCTTGACGAGTGTTTTGTCGCTAGAATGCAGATCTTCCTACCAACTCAGCAATTTTGGGTGGATGTTGGTGACCATGCAAAATCTGGGGACTTCGTGCCTCATATTTCTGCAAGGCAATTAAGGTTAGGCTCTTACCCCCACCAGACTCGACTATTTAACATCAACAATTATAATGAAGCATTTAGTTCTCCAAATAAATGCACAGAACATGATGACGTCCGTTTGGGTTTAGGAAACCCAGTGGACTTTGGACAAGGCTTTCTTAAAAAAGCTATCGTGCGGACAACACTTTAGCTTGGCTAGGTTTGACCATGATGCATGCAAAAATATGATAGAGTACGGTTTCTATGGGGTTTTAGACCAGTACCTTTGATTGGACAACTCAAGGGGGAAAGGCACGGAACCGTCGACTGCACCGCTGATCGACTAGTTTTACCGCAAATAAGCCTTTCCGAATTTAGGGGGTGATAATATAGGAAGAGCGCAACCACTCATCAAGAGTTGCTATAGTATTTGTTTGGCACGAGTGGAGTATGAATGTTGAGCATGATTATGCAATAATAAGCATTAAAAGCAAGTCGTCATGTATTTTCACGTTACGAAAGCGATAAATACTACAATTATAATTTAAAGCGGTTACAAAGGAAAACAAAAAAACATGTCAGTTTTGTGGAAGGAATAAATACTTGAAAGAGATAAACAATTATTTGCACATAAAAGGGGAGAAAAGGAAAGGGTGAAAATATCAAACAAAGCGTACTCAGACAAATTCACAAAGCAGTTTGTAATGGTAAAAGCCTATAATCCCCAGCAGAGTCGCCATGCTGTCGCGCCCCCTTTTTCCTCGCGGAGATGGGGATTATGACATTTGGTTGAGGCAACTCTTTACTTTTGGGAAAGGGGTTTGCATTTTTGAAGAGTCGCCACCTAACAATTTTGGGGTGCGTTAGGGAACCTAAGGGGTTTATCTACAACTACGTTGTTAACCAGAGATAAAAGAGCTTGAAATTATCCTAAGGGGAAGGTGTTAGGAACCTCTCAGGACCCACAAGTGTGGTTCCTGGCCAAACAACTTTTGTGAATTTGTACAGTTTTAGCAAAACAAACAAGTAGGGCTCAAATAATAGGGGATTTAAGTCTAAGTATACAAATATTTGAAAACAATTAATGAAAAGGTTATATTTTGAAAAGAGTTACACTATAAAAGTAAAGGGTATCCTAGGTTTACAATATGGATCACATCAATGCAATACCCGGTATGACACTCCTCAAAGAGGGGCTACACGTGGTATTAGCGCACCGGTCATCATATCCATATTCTACCCTTTCCCCACCCCGTGAAGGTAACTAAAGCGCGTGTTGGTCACGAACTCTATTGCATGCTGTTACCCGTACCTTTCCTATCAGTCCTGGAGGAAATTAGGAAATATATCCTAAAAGGAGGTTTCTAGGTGGACCCTTAGGTTTTAAAGGTAAAAACACTAAGGCGACATATAAGAACAAATATGACTGCAAATAAGGGAGAGCATGTGAAACAAATAGAGGCTCAAGTATTCCTCCACATATATTGCACATAAACAGCATGTCTCATACACAAATTAAGGTCCAGGTTTAGTTCCTAAGCATGGTGTCTAAATGATAATAGCATAATCAGTTTTATTACATAACTCAGAGAGGAAGTCCTAATCTAGCTTGCCTACTAATTTTAACATGCTGATAGTTAACATAGTCACACAGAAAGATATGGTTTTATTCCCTTGTAGTCAATTACCTAAGGCTTGCCTAGGTGTAAAATAACATGCAGCAGTCATACATATTTGTTAAGGATTCGAGATTATCAATCATAATAGCATGTGATTCTAAGTGTTTACAAAAGACAGATTGCCAGTTTATTAGAACAGGGGACTATTTCAGACATGTGTATTTAACTGAGTGAAGTAAGCGAGCATGATCCTATTGCATGATGTCTAATGCAACATGATAACTTAAACATAGATTTCTAAATGCATACAGAATCACAACATTATGCACAATTTCAGGAACATCATAGGTGATAGTTTTAATATGTTTACCTAAATAACAGGATCTCTAAGTGCATAGGCATGGTAAAACATGATTGCGGCTTTGTTAACATAATTATTCTAAGGCATGCTTTTAGATTACATTTCAGAATACATGGACAGGATCATATGGTAGCAGTTTATTTTTTGTTATTATTGATCCTATGAACATGATTTCTAAGTGAAGGCAATGAATGGTGATATGCTGAAAGTAAAGCAGATGTATGAACCTAAGTGACATGGTATCTAAATGCATGACATACTTGATATGTTATTCCTAAACATGGTTACTACTGCGCGCATAGAAAAGTAAACCTAGAAACATGATTTCTACCCATACTTATACTATAGCATGCATATCCCCACATATTTTTCACTATCCAACCCAAGAATCATTTTTACAAATAATTATTACAGGCCTCTGAATATGAATTACATAATTAAAAATAGGAAAAGAAGAAGTTAACTATAGGGAGCCTTCCATAATAGGCCCAAATTTCCAGATCCTCAATGCCATTGGTTCACAACCTTTCACATGATCCAGGTGTGTCAAAGTTCCCTAAGGATATCAAGGGATCCCGGGCAATGCTCACACCCAGATTCATTGCCAAACTTTGAGTAAGTGCAGTTTGGAAGAGCCAACCTAAATGTGTCAGAGTTCAGAGGGAGCTCATAAGAGTCCCTAAGTAGTCACACATTACGGGGACAGAACCTAAACTTCTAAGAGTATGTGAGAGTGCTTGATATAGTTTATAAAGAGTTGAGTTTGTGAAAAAAAATAGTTTGAAAATTGTTTTGTATAGTAACATAATAGTTTGCTAAAAAAAACCAGTTTGAGAGAAAAGGAGCATGACAGTTAACAAACTCTAAATCAGAACAATAGACATGGTTCAGGGAGCAAACACAAACAGGGGAAAGGGTATTGGGGACAAGTAAGTCACATAGTAGAAGCAGGCTTGCACAAAGGCAAACCTCAGAGATGTATTACAGGACTTAAACAGTCATAGCATAGTCCATCACAAAGTATTCATGCCAGGATCCCAAACAAAATTAGATTTAGGGGTGTTAGATTTACACACTATGTTCAGGGAAGGGTTCAGGATTACAAAACTACATGCTTATAGTGTACTGGGATCAGGAGACAAGGCAGAAGTACAATGAAACATGTAGGAAGTAGTAGACATGCTGAACTAGAGGGTAACCACACAGATAGATTAGTAAGTAGGCATGCTAATTGCAGGGTAAACAATAAAACCATAGGTAGACACATAATAGAAGCAAGAGGAATTGTAACACAAACTGAAGCATATTGTTTTGGAAGCCTTAAAGTTAAACTGAGAACATGCCAGTTAGATGAGGAAATAAGTGCAAAGCAATAGAGAAGTAGTGTGTAGAGAAGGAGAGCAGTAATTCATAGAGCAATATAGAACAGCAGAGCAGTAGTGCAAATAGAACAGTGGCACAGTAGAGAAAATAAAGAAGTAGAGTTACTCAGTCTTGGATTTCAGCCGACTGAGTAGCAAGTAAACAGCAAGAGAAGCAAGAGGGGAAAGAAAGTTCAGAACAGAGTGTGTTTGTGTGTGTGCCCCTCTTATGTTAAAGAGAGAGTAGAGTATTTATAGGTTTAAAAACGAGTAGTGAAATAAGGTAAATAGTAATAGTTTAACATAATTATAGAAATAATGTTCAATCAGAATCAATCAAAGATCTGGACTCCCTTTAATTACAGAGTCATAATTCAAACGGCACAATCAGAGTTAAATAAGGAAAAGAATCAACTGTAAAACTGACCTTTACCATAATAGGTGTAGTAAGGTATATAGCAAAAGTCTAGGTACATAACATATAATTAAAGAGAGTATATGTCAAACAATCAGCAACATATTCGTGCACATAAATAAGGTATTGTACAATTTAGTTCTGAAAATTAGTCACATGAATCACGAATAGGATTGAAAATCATCGGGACTCAATGCTAACTAAGGAAGGTATCACACAAACAAGAAAACAATTCGAAAAATCAGTACAGAATTACAAGGAAAATACACAAAGTCACATATTCAGGGAAGATATCACATGTCTAAGGAATTTACACAAAATCAGTATAAACTATTGTGTGAACAATCAATAAGGCAAATAGTCAGACCTATTAAACGTGAAACAACATGTATTGAACAAAATCAGAGAAACCCTAAGCAAGTATTTGGAGAAACAGTAGAAGATCGAAACCCTAACAACAAAATTACTGCAAGAAGCATAGGACTCAGAGAGAATCCAGAAGAATATATAGATAAATAATACGAACATAAACCCTAAAAATTAGGGTTTCATTAGAATACTTAGAGAAAAGAGGAGATTTAAGCAGAATGTTTTAAAACATACTAGAAATCAAGATTAGAACTAAAATCAGAAGATAAAACATTTTAAAAGGGGTCAAGAAACCCTAGTTCTCAAAAATGCAGAATCGTTTGAAAAGCATCGGGGTTTTAAGAGAAAAAATGGGTGAAAACCTTAGAACGAACATAGATCTGTCACAGATCTAAGAAGATCGGAAGATCTTAGAACTAGGGTTTCCAAAGAAAACCCAAGAAGAGAAGAGAGACTTAGATATTACCGGCATTTGGCCGGAAAATGCAATGACCTCACTCGAACGACCATATGAGGCCGGAAAATATGGCATGAGATTGGAGATGGGAGTGTATTGCCTCAGGGTCTCTTTGAATCCTCCATCGGTGACACAGACATGAAAGGCGTAGCCATAGGGTTGAGGAGAGGCGAGAACCTCATAGTTTCCAGCAAAGGAGGTGGCCGGTGTGGAGAGGCATAGCTCAAAGAAGGGAGAAGGTTCTAGAGAGAGTCTCAAAGAGAGAGAGAGAGAGAGAGAGAGAGAGAGACGATTGGGTTACGAATGATGGAGGGGGGGGGGCAGTCGTCTAGGGTATTAATTTTGTAAGGACTAATCTAGTCCGTTGATCATAAATGATCAACAGTCCAGATTAAAAAGGGAATTGGGTCGGGTGGCTCTAAATGGACTGTGCCTGGTATTTGGGCTGATTTAATTGGGTAGGGGTCTGATTCAATTAAGCTAGAATTGAAATAAAACTAGGCCATTTATTAAATACCCAATAATAATAGATAAATAATTTATAAAATAGCTAATATTTGTAAGAAATGAAAGTAATGCTTAATTCATTAAATTAAAATGATTAATTAGTACTTAAAAATATAAATGACTAATTATTGAGTAAAAATAACATAAAACATATGATTAGGCTATAATTGCAAAGAATATGGTCTTAATTAGGACCAAAATTATGTATTAAGCTAAGAAATATTTTTGAAATCATTTGTAATGCAATTTATAATTAATTTTTTAGAGGTAAAATGCTAGGTAAATTAAAATAAATTAAATAAAATATGGGAAAGTTATGGTAAAATATCAGTTGTTATGAAAACCTGATTTTGAAGGCATATATGCAAATTAAAAAAATAATTTGAGAAAAAATAGGGTATCAACAATTGTGTTCACTTTCAGGGTATGATTCTCTTGTTGATTATCTTTGGAATTTGTGTGTTCTAAGTGCCTAATTGAGAAATTCTCGCTTCTATGTTGTTCCATGCTACTACCATAATGTTATGTTATTTGAGTGTATAAATTGTGATCATCATGTTTCCTTTTTACTATGTGTATGATCCTATTATATGACGGGTGTGGTAAAATGTGAAAGGATGGAATGATATGGAATATGAATAAAGATTGGTAATGATATGAAATACGAATCAAGATGTTGAATTGATATGAAACATGAATCAATGGATTGGATTGTTATGGAATAAGGATTAAAGGATGGATTGTTGTGAAATATGAATCAAAGGATTCTAATGATATGAAAGATGAATCAAAGAATGATATGTGTTGGGATAAAAAAGGTTAAAACTGATAAAAGTGATCAAATATATCCATGAATTGACCAGGAGAATGTCATAGGGGTGAGATGGCCTATTCGATCGGGCTGAGATCGGACTCCATGCCGTACACATGGATGACTTGATATTGTGATATGATGATGATTAGTGTCCTCATTGTTTCAGTTGAGATGGCCTAGCCAATCGAGCAGAGATACGACTCCGCGTGCAGTGCACATGCCACGGTGTTAGCCTAGCCGATTCGGCTAGAGATCAGACTCCGTGTGAACATGCCACAATGGTGATATGAGATATGACGATATTCGGACCTCACCTAGGATGGATTAGGCGATCGGTCAGAGATCAGACTCCATGTGACAACGACACGGTGGATCAATAATAATAATAACAAGATGAAACTAAAAAGAACATTAACCAAAAGATGGCAAACAGGATAAGGGATACAGACATTCTTGTTTGTGTCTTCCCTTGCTTTGGTGAATTGTTGTATGATGTCTCTATGTTTATCTTTGAATGTTGATATTTATCCTATCTAGAGTAGGTTTGTTCATACATACTAGTACTATTCAATGGTACTAACGTCACTTTTGCCGGAGGTGTTACATCTTTTATATGGATGTAGGTGGTTCTGTAGCAGGTACCGCCGATCGCCATTAGTGGTGCTTCCTCCTCCTTCCTTCCAGCAGTTCCGGTGAGCCCCACTTCCTTCCAGCTTCCCTGGCTTAAAGGACAGAACTCCAGTAAGAAATCTATTGAAGAGTTGGCCGTATGTTGATATATATATATATATATATAGTTCTCTTATTTGTATATGTTGTCTCTGGAAGAAAAATCGTGAGTTCTGTCAAGGGAAGGTTAGTTCGTATCCCCGCTGGCTTGGCTTGACCCGTTTGCTTGATAATGATAACATTGTTGGTATCGCAGGGGTAGCGTTTGCTAAACAAGCTGTTTTAAGAGATAAGTATGCATGATTTTATTAAGATATGATAAAACTAGTTTTTCCTTAGATGAACCGGCGACCGTGACGCGGTTCGAGACATTGCAACCTCTCTTGCTACGGAATTTTGAGGGTCCTCCTCAAAATTCTGCCCCAGTTTGATGGGTGAATGCCTCTGATTGCTGCTTGCTCGGCGATCGGCTGACTTGCTTCAGAATTTTGAGGGTCTTCCTCAAAGTTCTGCCCCAGTTGGCTGGGTAGATGCTTCTGGATTGCTGCTTGCCTCAGAAATTTGAGGGTCCTCCTCAAACTTCTGCCCCAGTTTTCAATTATGGGGGAAAATGAAATTTTTATTGAATTGTGACCGAACCCATAGGGCGGCCTACGTATCCCCTCTTAAACGGGAATCAGGTCAGGCGTAGTTCAATTCCAGAAAACTCATAACATCCTTCTTGTTATTTGGCGGTGGCAATTCCTGAATGGCTTTGACTTTGGATGGATCCAATTCTATTCCCCGGCGGCTTGCAATGAACCCCAGTAACTTCCCAGCAGGAACCCCGAATGCACACTTCATAGGGTTCAGTTTCAGATTGTATTTTCTTAACCTGTTAAAGAACTTCCTCAAATCTTTCATGTGATCAGCAACTTTATTTGATTTGATAATGACTTCGTCCACATACACCTCAATCTCTTTGTGAATCATTTCATGGAATATAGTAGTCATATCCCTCATGTAGGTGGCCCCTGCATTTTTCAGGGCGAATGGTATCATCTTGTAACAGTATACTCCACATGGCGTAATGAACGTCGTTTTCTCGGCATCTTCTTCATCCATCCAAATTTAATGATAACCAGCGAAGCAATCTACGAATGACTGTAACTCATGTTTGGCGCAATTGTCAATCAGAATGTGTATATTTGGCAAGGGTAAGTCGTCTTTCGGACTGGCCCGGTTGAGATTCGGTAGTCGACACAGATTCTGACCTTCCCGTCCTTCTTCGGCACAGGTACAATGTTAGCTAACCATGTCGGGTACTCAACTACCCGGAGACCTTTGGCGTTGATCTGCTTGGTAACTTCTTCTTTGATTTTCAAACTCATATCGGGTTTGAACTTTATGAGCTTTTGCTTTACCAGTGGACACATTGGATTGGTTGGTAGTTTGTGAGCCACAATAGATGTACTTAGACCAGTCATGTCATCATACGACCAGTCGAATATGTCCTCATACTCCCTTAGAAACTCTATATACTCTTTCTTTTCTGACGGTGACAAATGAATACTGATCCCTGTTTCCTTGACGTTCTCTGAATTCCGCAGATTGATAACTTCAGTCTCGTCCAGGTTGGACTTAGGTTTGTTCTCAAAGTTCTCAATTTCCTTGACAATCTCGTCGGGTATATCATCTTCCTTTGAATCAATGTCCGTTTGTTGCGTTGTCTCATTGCACGTCACAGTCATTGGTTCATCAAGATAAGTAATAGTAATGTTGTATATATAAAGTAATGGGAGAAAACAGTAGCAAATAAATATGAGATTCATAAGGAAATTGGAAATGCTTTGATAAAACGATAATTGTTTTGAACATTGAAGATCTTATTGCAGGAATTGAAAATACAGAAAAGGAAAGAAATTAATTTAATAAACAGTAAATAGTGCTTGTTTATTAGCCTTGCTACCCCGAGGCTCGGCGGGCTTTGGTCGTTCGGATGGACCAGTTCTTGAGACGAGCTCCTCTTCTCACTGCCTGTATGGAAGGGCCTTCCTCCCCTTCCTCCTCGAAAACAACTCAGAAATCCCTGTCCCCGACGTCTAGAAACAAGTTCCTCATTGCCGCCAGTGCTTCTTCTTCGTCGGACCCATAGATGATATCAGCCTGCTGGAAAGTCTGCTCCAAATGAGGTATTGGCTGCTCCAAGGGGTAATAGTGACCGCGCCATGGGGGCGACCAGTTTTTGAATTCTTCCCATGTATACTCATACCCCAGACCGAAAATGGTACCATGTTTCTTAAGCTTGATGGGTTTGGAGATCCCCTGAATGTTCTTGCCGAGTCCCATGCCAGGCTCATACCTTCGCCAATTCATCATACTTGCAATCTTGCTATCGCACCATTTTTCCTTGTCGACAGCATTGACCCGCTCGATATGGTGGTAGGTTCCTCCACCCAGCTTTCTTCTTCCATTGCTCAGAGGAATAGTCTTCGGCTATAGATAGGGTTGCTACCATCGCCGTGAATGATTACCTCCTGATGGTTCCACTCGAACTTCACTGCCTGATGCAGCGTTGAGGCCACAGCCCCAGCGGCATGGATCCATGGTCGTCCTAACAACAAATTGTAAGATGCCGGGATATCTATCACCTGAAAGTCTACCTCGAACCAGGTTGGTCCCATTTGTAAGCATAGACTGATCTCTCCCATGGTAGACCTTTGAGAACCATCGAAGGCCTTTACATTGATCGCTCCATCCTTTATCTCATGTAGTCCCTTACCCAACTTCTTGAGTGTTATCAACGGACATATGTTAAGACTGGACCCTCCATCGACAAGAATCCTGGTTATGAAATAATCTTTGCATTGCACGGTGATGTGAAGAGCCTTTTTATGTCCCAATCCCTCAGGTGGCAACTCGTCTTCGTGAAAAGTGATTTTGTGGCTTTCCAGTACTTGGCCTACCATGTTGTCCATTTCCCCGCTAGTGATGTTGTTCGGTACATAGGCTTCACTCAACACTTTTAACAAAGCATTTCTGTGCATCTCAGAGTTCTGTAGCAGAGAGAGAATGGATATCTGTGCTGGTGTCTTGTTCAGTTGGTCGATGACCGAATATTCTTTAGCCTGTATTTTTCTCCAAAGATCATCTGAACCTGTCTCAATGAGGGGAGGCCGATTGGCAGCCTGCTTGCTTGACTCGGCCAGATGCTCAGGGGTAGAGACTCTACAAGTTCTTGTCATACCCTGTGCTGCGATGGCCTCTACAGACCCGCTTTTACTTTTCCTTCTCGCCTCAGCTGTATAATCCAAAGGGATAGCATTTGAATAGAAAGGTGGCGTGGTTGACATTGCCACCGAGACTGGTACGGCTATCCTTACTTCAAATGGCACACGGGCTTTGGGCGGCAAGACTGCAACCTCGAAGGGTGCGGGTGCCTTTGCCGGAGACATGAAATCAACTTCAATAGGCACTGGTGCCTTCGCCTTTGCAGGAGGTTCTGCTTCAAACTCAAGTGGGATAGACATATTCACCTCAACATTCTCAGATGGTTGGATCTGGACTACGATCGGGTTGAGACTAACTGCAGGTTTCTTTGGGTCATCGCCTTCTGCGATCAACCCGATTGACCCCTCGGGATCCCAATCATCTTATATCTCAATCATATGGATACCTCCGCCCTTATGGTCTGGTAAAGGATTTTTATGGACGTCGGAGCGGATTCCTTGGACACAATAATCTTGTTATCAATAAGGCTCTGTATCTTATCCTTCAAAGAGCGGCATTCATCGATGGTGTGTCCTTTCATGCCAGAATGGTATGCACAGGATTTGTTCGGGTTAACCCACTGAGAAGGGTTCTCAGGGGTGACAGCAGGGATAGGTGTGACATAACCAGCATCTTTGATCTTTTCATAAAGCTGGGCTATGGCGGTGTATTATTTTGGAGGGCGACGATCAAAGTTAGGGCGAGGCCTAGGGAAGTTTTGACGGGTAGGGGGCGACTGGTAATGAGATGACTGGGAGTTATAGGTGTTGTAGACGAGAGCGAGTTGGGAGTATTTGGGTGAAGTGGGTTGATATGTGGGTGGTGGAGCTTGGTACGTGGGTGGTGGAGTTTGGTATGAAGGTGAGGGTGCTTGGTAATTTGGAGCGGGTTGATATGTGAATGGAGGTGTGGGATAGACCTGATATTTAGGCGGGGATTTGGCTTGTTGTGCAACCATCACGGCTCCCACATCCTTCTTTCTGGACACACCACCAGACTGCAGAGCTTTATTAGTGGCATGTAAAGCT
Source organism: Nicotiana undulata (assembly GCA_005239495.1). NCBI lineage: Eukaryota > Viridiplantae > Streptophyta > Magnoliopsida > Solanales > Solanaceae > Nicotiana > Nicotiana undulata. Next base: position 47,028 of record ML258723.1, on the reverse strand, counting down.
TCAAAGTTAGTAACCATACCATTCTTGATACCTTCTTCAATCCGCTCTCCCAATTTGATAATGTCGGAGAACTTTTGACCCTCAACCATCATCAATCGTTCATAGTATTGCGGGTCCTGAGCCCGAACAAAGAATTTGTTCATCTGTTCTTCCTCTAAAGCAGGCCTAACTTTGGCAGCTTCCAACCTCCAACGAGTAGCATACTCGCGAACGGTTTCTGTGGGTTTCTTCCTCAAGTTCTGGATATAGAACACATCTGGTGCGTTCTCTGTGTTGAATCTAAACCTTTCCATGAAGTCTGTTTCCATACCTACCCAATTGGACCACTTCTTGGGGTCTTGGCTGATATACCAAGATAGTGCATCTCCCTTCAAACTCCTCATAAATAGCTTCATGCGGATCCTTTCGTCTTTTCCTACGCCAACCAATTTGTCACAGTAGGTCCTCAGGTGGACCCTTGGATCACCAGTACCTTCGAACATCTCGAACTTTGGAGGTTTGTACCCCTCGGTCAGTTCGACATCAGTCTGTATGCAGAGGTCTTCATAGTTCAGACCTTCGATCCCCTTGACTCCTTCAACACCCTGGACTCGGCTAGTCATCTTCCTAAGTTCCTCAGCCAGATTCTTGATAAGTAGGTCCTTCTCATCGGACTCAGATGTATGTGTGATAGGTGGGGTTGAGTGAGTCACAGTCTCCACGTAGATGGGATTGTTGTAGGTAAGGAGGTGATCTCTTGTGTGAGTCTGAGGTTCCTGGGGTGGAGGTGGAGTGTTGTGGCAAGTGTTGCACTGTGCTGGAGAGTTTGGTTCTTTGGGGGAGTGGCCTGACAATGAAGTGCAGGGTGATTTGGCTGTTTTGGGATATTCTGTGGAGGTGTAGGGGTGACGTTAGGGACTTTGAGGGAAAAAGACAGATTGGCCAGATTCATGAGTTGATCAAGTTCTTCTTGAAATTTCAGCAGCTTTTGTTCCAATGGTGACATGTTCTCATGCAAAACCTGAATACCCCGACAATCAATGGCCTCTACCGCTCAACCCTATTTTCCTTTCTGGCGCCGCTTGATTCTTCCATCTTACTTTTGCTTGTCTTTTCCCCTGGGAGGACTAGGAGGAGGAGTAGGAGGAGAGCCCTTAGATCTTGTGCGATGGACTGATGATGCCATAATGCACGAACTAACCTTTGGGGAGGGGAATAATAAATAAAGGAAAAAAACAAAAACGTAACGAAGTCAGTGAGGATTATAAAGAATATTGCGGTAATTTAAACACGTAATGCAAAAATGTAAAACGCATCCTAAGTTGGGGAACCTCTTTGTGCCCGAGGTAGTCCTAGCGACAAATTAATTTGGAGAACTTGAAATGCTAAATGCCTCATTTTATTGATGATAAAAACGACTCTAAATATGCGAAAAATAAAAGTCACTAATGGCCAATGGCCTTATTACATCAAAGGAGACAAAATAAAAGACACCCCTATCTACTTGGTCCCAGAAAGACCTTCCCCAGATTCGGCATTCCTGCTCCTTTCGATCAGCTTTCCCAACTCGCGAAGTCCCAGCAGTAAGTAGGTCCTGGCTAGATATCCTCCTTCGGCTCCTTCATCCCTTTTGCAGTCCTCGATCCTCTTGATGAACATTTTCTCCAGCTCGACTATACCTCGCTCCAAGTACCCTAGCCTCTTGTTGGAGCTGATAGCCATATCCTTCCATTCCTCAACCAGCTTTTTGCTGGACTCATGTATCTGGTGATGATTATCCTCACATTCACAGAGCCTCTTGTGTAGATTGTTGAATTTAACTTGCGCTTCGGCCTTCTCATCTATGACCTGGTGACCCAGAGCGAATCCTGTGCTCGAATCGACTCTCCATATCTTCTTCTAACCAGCTCAGATAGAAAGGAGTATAACCAGCATGATACCTGTCTGGCTCGATGGTGTCTTTCTCAAGCATAATCTTGCAGTGCCATAAATGCTGAGCTTGGCACTTGTGAGGGTTGTCGTTGTCCTGGAAGTCTACTCGAAGATGGCTCATCTTCTCAACCCTAGGTATAACCTGCCTCCTCCCTGCTTGCCTCATAACTCGGAGAGGGACGTAAGGGTACGTTCCCCTCAGACCAATCAATATAAAAAATGAAGCGTCTCGGGATCGGATGATAAATTCGTCTGTTGGGAACCATTCAAACATCCACTGAATCTAGTCCTCGGTCAAATTCCCCAGTAACTCAACCCATCCTTCGGCATTTTCCGGCTGAGCGAACATGTCTGGGATATAGTTCATCCGGCTGAGCGAATATGGTCATCCCAGATTCTTCGATGGATGTCTTGTCGGTAGACACCCCTTTGCAGATGTTCAGTGAGCCAAAGTTGAAGTAACAAGTTGCAACCTTCGGAATGCTTTTCTCCTCGTTGACACATTTCTAAGGCTCGGTATGTGTCTGCAATGATCATAGGCACAATGCTGAAGTCCTGCCCGTCGATCCCTTCCATTAAAGTCTTAGTGACCATGGACAACCTAGTGTGGATCCTCTCATTCTTTGTCGGAAATACCATTAAACCCAGAAAATAGACCATGAAAGCAAACACTCGGCGATGGATGTGCCCTAGAGAAGTGAGGGCGAACTCGTTCTGATAGGTGCTGTATGATTTTCTATGACCAAACCTTTCGTACAAGTAATCAAAAAGGATGTACGAATCCTTTAAACACACCAAGTCCGGATTTTTCTTCAGACCCAACATTTGAGAAAACCCCTGCCTGTGCGATTCTCAGGCATCAGCAACCCTGGAGATTCCCAAGCCAAACTGGCCAAACCTCCTATTTCTTCCAGCAACGGTGTTATTTCATTGTCTCCGAAGCGGAATACCGATCGATCGCAATCCCAGAATAAATTAGCAGCCTCTATCATCATTTTGTTAGGCTGAATATCCAAAAGAGAGGGCAGGTTTCCCAAGTGTTTTTTGATGAGAGATTTGTCGCTGGAGTGAAGATCTTCCCACCAGTTCAGCAATTTGGGGTGGATATTGGTGACCATGCCGAACCTGGGGATTTCATGCCTTATTTTCTGTAAAGCGAACATGGTTAGGCCCTTACCCCCACTGGACTCGACTATTTAACATCAATAATTAGCAAAGCATTTAGTTCTCCAAATAAATGCACAGAATGTGAAGGCGTCTGTTTGGGTTCCAGGGAAACCCAATGGACTTTGGACAAGGCTATCTTAAAGGATATTGTGCGGACAACACATTAGCCTAGCTAGGTTTGACCGTGATGCCGGCAACATTACAATAGAGTAAGGTTTCTATGGGGTTTTGGACCGGTACCCTTGAGCGGACAATTCAAGGGGGAAGGCACAGAACTGTCGACTGCACCACTGATCGACTAGTTTTACCGCAAATATGCCTTTCCGAATTTAGGGGGTAGTAATATTGGAATAGCGCAACCACTCATTGTAAGTATTGCTATAGGATTTTTGTTTGGCACGAGTGGAATATGAATGCGGAGCATGATATGCAATAAATAACACTTAAACAAGTAGGCATGTATTTTCACATTGAAGAAAGCGGTAAAGAAAGGAAATACAACAGTTATAATTGAAAGCAGTTACAAAGAAAACACGAAGATATGTCAGTTTTGTTCAGGTGAAATAAATACTTGCAAAAATTAAACAGTTAATAGCATATAACGGGGAATAGGAAAAGGTGTAAGCATTTAAATAAAAATTAAAGGTCCAAATTCACGAAACAACTTGTAATGGTAAAAGCCAAGGGAATATCCCCAACAGAGTCGCCATGCTGTCGCGCCCCCCTTTTTCCTCGCACGGGTTAGATACGCGGAGATCGGGTTTCATGACATTCTGGACAACTCCTTAAAGGAAAAGGTTTAAGGAAGAATCGCACCTAACGATTTTATGGTGCGTTAGGGCACCTAGAGTAACTAACTCACAAACTAGTTTGCATTACCAGAGATTGGGTAAGGGCTTGAAGTTATCCTAAGGGGAAGGTGTTAGGCACCCCTCAAGATCCACAATTGTGGGTCCCAGCCAAGTAATTTTGTGAATTTGAACGGTAATAAAATAGCAAACAAGGCACATGTAAGAGGGGATTTCAAACAAGTATAAAATCTTTATTAAAGGTTTTGGAAAAAACATTAGGGTAAAACAATTGAGAGAATTATCCTAGGTTTGAAGTAATACGGATCACATCAATGCAATACCCAATAGTCAGATCTAACGTGGTATTTGCGCACCGGTCATCATATCTGTATTCTACCCTTCCCACCCTGCAAAGGCATTTAGAAACGCGTGTCTTGGTCACGAAAGCTTATTGCGTGCCATTACCCGTCCCATCCTATCAATCCTGGAGGGTGTTTAGGACTACTAATCCTAAAAGGCGAGTACTAGGCCGACCCCTTAAGTTTTGAAGGATAAACTCTAAGCGACAAGTAAAGGAACAATTAGGACTTACACATATGGGATACACATAAACAAACACATGGCTCATAGATCCTCCACAGATAATGCACGTTAATAGCACGTCTCAAACACAAAGAAGTCTCAGATTTCAGAACCTAAAGTAGGGATTCTAGGTGAATACAGTAACAAATAGCAGGGTTTAATGAGTTTCAGAAAAGATGACTGATTTTAAAACCATTGTGGTTAATAGGAAGTGTACAAAAGTAGTTACTGATTTTTGGTTTTATCAAACGATGTGCCTAAGGTTTGCCTAGGCATTTGAATATATGTTGATTACCATTTTAAGAAATAGGTGGAAGGCATGTCCTTCAGACTTGGTTTTAGTAAACAGGTGATGAGAGATGCGGGTCCTATAGGCATGGTATCTAAAATGCAAGTAGGGTATTAAGTATGAAACCAGTTTCAGTTTAAATGCATAAAATGTTTTTTTAACCATTTGAAACATATTTTAGCGAGGTTATTAGCTATATAGACGATATGGGGGTCTTATTTCTCTTAATTATTTAGCCTAATACATGCTTTCTAGGTGTAAGATACCCAACACAAGATTTTGGAATATAGGAAGGTTGAAAATGGATTCCTAAGATAACATGGTCTCTAATGCAAATATTAATAACTTGATTGTAATTATACGCCTAAGCAGGATATCTAGATGTGAGTATGCATGTAGAGGCAGTGTTATTGAAACAACTGTTTTAAAATTATACCAACTACGAACAGATTTTCTGAATGAGGCAGCAATTAATATCAATATGTTTTGTTATCTAACATGATTCTCTAAGTGAGCAAGGATGTGCTGAGATGCAGACCTAAGCACATGATTTCTAATGCAGATATGTCCTAAGTAGGATCTCTATTGCACACAGAGGTACAAATAAATCCTAAAACATGGTTCCTACCCAAAATTATACTAAGCATGCATAGTCCAACTCTTTCCAATATCCATCCCCGAAGTTGTTTTTTACAAATAATTATTACATACCAGTATTTCCTGAATTACACAAATGAATAAGAAAAGTCAAGAAGCTACACTATAGGGAGCCTAACAGTAGGCCCAAGTACCAGATCCACTTGCCATATGCCATGACCCTTTCAACCCAGGTGTGTCATAGTCTCTAAGGACCTCAGAGGATCCTGGACAGTACTCACACCCAGGTACCCCTGGCCAAGGATGAGTAAGTGCAGTGTGGAGTGCCAGCCTTGTGTGTCAGAGTTCAATGGGTACTCAGAGGTCCCCAAGGCAGTGCTCACACGAAGGGGGATGAACCTAGATTCTAGGAGTAGTGGTGAGTGCTTGGAGTTTAAAAAGAGTGTTGAGTTTGAAAGAGTAGCTTTGAAACAGCAGTTTTGAAAATAACTTCAGAGAATGGAAGAGTTTTGTGAAAACAATTTGCAGAAAAAGGAGAGGTAATACAACCAGTAATCCAGCAGAAAGAGAACTCAAGAAAGAGCAAACACAAACAAGGATAAGGGAGTTGGGGACAATTACTTCTCATATTAGCAGTAGAATAGGATTACAGATTCACGTATTTATCACATAGTTGTCACAAAGAATCATAGATTAATAGAAACAGGATCGCATAACATTCAGGTATCATGAANTAGTGGGGAGTGCTTGGAGTTTAAAAAGAGTGTTGAGTTTGAAAGAGTAGCTTTGAAATAACAGTTTTGAAAATAACTTCAGAGAATGGAAGAGTTTTGTGAAAACAGTTTGCAAAAAAAGAGAGGTAATGCAACCAGTAATCCAGCAGAAAGAGAACTCAAGAAAGAGCAAACACAAACAAGGATAAGGGAGTTAGGGACAATTACTTCTCATATTAGCAGTAGAGTAGGATTACAGATTCACATATTTATCACATAGTTGTCACAAAGCATCATAGATTAATGGAAACAGGATTGCATAACATTCAAGTATCATGAGAGGGGCAGGTTTGTAACATAGGAGGTTAAGTAGGGGATGAGAGCAGGTAACATCAATTATCCCATAGACAAATAAGCATGCAAGTGGCATAAGTCTCACACAGGTTCATAGAATGAACAAGAGACATATTAGACTAAGAGAAAAGGAAAATAGTAGGGGCATGCTGATTACACAGGACTAAAGCATTTATAGAGAATCACATGGGAGGAGCAAATGGGAAAGGACACCACATAGTCATGCTAATTACATGGTAGGCAATAGAACCATAAGGTAAAGCATATAAGGAAATTTAAGTAAATAAACAAGAACTGGAGCATATTGTGTAGAGATGCTATAAAACAAAATCAGAAACATACCAGTCGAATGATAGAGAATAGCAAAGTACAAAAAGATAGAACAGCGAAAGCAATATGCAGAATAAAGAGAAGCAGAGGACAGTAGTATGCAGAAGAAAAAGAGAGTAAGAATTACTCAGTCTTAGCTTTCAGCCGACTGAGTAGTTAACAGTTGATGCAAAGAGCAAGAAGAGATGTGTAAGAAACACAGAATGTTCAAAGCAATGTATGTGTGTGATCAATGTTCTCAATATCAGTGTCTGTTATCAGTGTAAGTGTCAGTCAGTGTGCCAAGAATGTGTGTTTTAAAGAAAGAAGACATGGTCTTTATATAGTTTTGCAAACGAGTATTGCACAGGCAAATTATGGCAATAACAATCAATTCATACCAATTAAGACAACCGAACTCCTTGAATTAAGGGGTCTAGTTCAAACGGTATAGTCAAGGTGAAATAAGGCAAAGAAATCAGTCCAATATGACTGATTCTCTCAAATTAGGATAAGGAAATCACATAGTGCACAAATAAAGCCAATTACATAGTGTGTAATTAAGGAAAGTTGAACTAACCGTGTATTTATAAAGTAAAACTAGGGTATCCGTTTGACAATGAATTGAGGGGATCTCAGATTCAATTGCAATCACAGGGAATCAAAGATACTTAAGGAAAGCAATCACATGAATATGGAAAGAATTCAAAATTAGTACAAAACTACAGAGGGAATACACAAGATCATGTATTTAAGGAAAACATCACAAGCCCGGGGAATTTTACACAAAGTCAGTATAAAATCAATAGGAAGAAACCAGTAAGGTAAAGGCTAGACATTTTAGACGTTTAGACAACAGTCACAGGTCAACACAAAGAGATACTCATAGAAATCAACAGGAAGAGGTCATAACAATGAATCAAAGCCAGAGTTACAATGAACACATGAATGCACATAGTCAAATAGTAAAGACCAACCCAGAACACTAGGGTTTCATTAATAACGGTTCAGATAACACGAAATCATGAGATAATCGCTTAAACATAGCATAAATGACTAAAATCAAAAGGGCGTACTGTTTTGAGAACAGGGTATAGAAACCCTAGTTTTCGAAATTGTTAAAACGAAATTTTCCGGAGAAAACATGAAGAAACTTCATAACATTGTAGATATAAAATGGATCTTAAAAGAAAAACCCCAAAATACAGAAGGCTAGGGTTTTGTGGAACCCATAGAAGAGGGCAAACCTCATTAATGGCCTCGATTTAGGCCGGAGAGATTGCAAACTTACTCAAATGGCCGGGGGGTGGCCGGAAAATGGCAAGAGACCCAAAAGGAGGTGAGCGAACCGCTCCAAGTTCATCTGATGACCCTAAGGTATCACTGGATCAGTGCAAGGTGGGTAGATGACCAAGAGATGATAGAGAATCAAGGTTCCGGTGAGAATCCACCGGAGAAGACGACCAAAACCCCATCGGAGAAGATGAAGTCCAAGAGACTTCTAGGGAGTCGTAGAGAGAGATAGAGAGATAGAGAAAGGAACTGTCTCGAAGGAATGAGATGGATGGGAGGGGGTTGGGTAGAGATATTTTAGGAAGGTTTGATATGGACCGTTGATCAGATTTGATCAATGGTCAAGATCTAGTCTTAGGTGGGCCGGGTGTGAATTGGTTTGGGCTGGGTAGGAGTTGAAATCTGATGGGTTGGGGTTTGAATGTGGCTAGGATTTAAATAGGAATAGGCTAGATGTTAAATACCCAATTCGAATTGGATAATTAATTAATTAAAATTGCTAATAATTGTAAAAAGTGAAATTAAAACCAAATAAATGAAATTAGGATAATTAAATATTATAAAGATATACAAATGATTAGTTATTTATTTAAAAAATGGTATAAATGTGTATTTGTGCTATTATTGCAAAAATTGCTGAAATCAACTAAATAGTGCCAATATCGGCTAATTTGTGAAATAATTAAATCCTAAGCAAATGCGAATAGGATATGAATAACATATTGAGTAAGAAAATGATTTGAAATTATTTATAATTTCGTTTATGCATAATTATGAATAATTATGGAACATTAAAAATATTAAATAAACAGGAAAATAATTTGATAAAAATACGGAAAATTATGGAAAAATATCGATTACTGTAGAGAGTGATTTTGAAGGTATATATGCAAATTTGAAAATAGTCTGGGAAAAAATTGGGTATCAACAGTGCTTCCAGGTTTTTGCACATACCATAAGCATTCTAATTCAGAAGACAATTGTCGTATCTTTAGTTACCTCATATCGGGTCAATCATCGGGAAGGGTTAAGCTGTTTGGATGATGATAATCTCATAGGTGTTTGACTTTCTTTTCACCCTCATGCGCACGTGGCATAGATCCCTTCTATCAGTTAATGTTAGGAGTATAATTCAACTTCATGTGATTCTTTTGAAGTCTCTACCACATCCATGTAGTGAGAATCTTACCATTTTGAGCCAAACTTATTTTTCTTACACTCAAGGAGACAACCGGTTTGACGTAATTGACCGCTCCTCCATAGATCTTGCTATCGCCGGGCAAGGCATGTGTGGAGAGGATCAATTATTACTATAACATGCATAACTCGTAGCCTCTTAAGGATAACTGATGCTAGCATCTTGATCCTCCCGATCATGCCTCCCGTGTGTCTCATGTCTAGGAAGGCCCACTTCTTTTAGATCTCAGGATCACATACATGGTTCCCACCTTACCAATGCGTGCTAGTTACCTCCATGATTCATTTGTCTAATAATTAATGTCGTCACAATGATTAACGAGATCAACATTGTTAGTAGTAATCTTCGTGTCTCTTAGCATATAACCTCATGAAATACTCTGCTCAGCACATTAATGGATTCCTGAATAATTCCATCCCAATCTTGAACTCCGTTGTTCCTCATTGTATTAGATCTATTTGGTATTGAAGGTTCAAACGTGTCAAAGAGGAAGCATCATCCAATGATCACACATATTCAATAGGTAATTTTATGGTCGATTTATGATAGCACATCCTAGAGTAATTGTTAAAGGTCACCATAGGTTTAGTTTGGGTGTTCCCGTAGAGATTTAGAATTTAGGAGGGTGAACAGGTTATTCTCAATAATTTTTCCCTGGAGATGTTATGTGAATTGATAATGGATGGTTACATAAGTGCATTTCCTATTAGGTTGCACTAGGAGTATGATATTTCTCATGTATTTGTGTTTTGATATGTCTATGTCTAAGAAGGTAGTTGGAGATCCTTTGTGTATCATCCTGGTGTAAATTATTGAAGGTAAAGTTAATGAATAGTTAGCTTATGCGAGGTATCTAGTTGTCATCCTTGTTAGATAAGTTTGGGGATTGGGATTGTTTCCATGAATGTGTTATGGCGAAGCTTGTAAGTCGAGGAAGCCACATGGGAAGCGGAGAATGAAATGAAAAAGAAGTACCCCCATTTGTTTGAATAATTCAGGTAGTCATTTATGAAGTTGATCATCTCTAAATAATTGCATTACATGTTATATTGTGTAGAGACACCCCACTCCCCTAATCCCCCTTTCCCTTATGCCTTCTTAAACTTGTGTCATATTTGTGTGTAATGTGTTAACTGAATTATGTGCAATTGGTTTAAGTAACTGAATTATGTGCAATTTGTTGAAGTAACTGAATTATGTGCAATTCGCTGAAGTAGCTAAATAATGTGGAATTCATTGAAGCGTATTTCGGGGGCTCTCAGACAGGTGGATAGGTCTAATTTCAAAGGAAACTCTGGCGAAATTTTTAGAAAAAACAAAAACAAAATTTGGGGAGTTGGTTAAATTTGGGGGTTGGCATATAGTATAGTAAAAACTTAGTGAATCCTTGATCCTCATTCGGGGACGAATGATCCTAAGCGGGGGAGAATGTAAGGCCCCGGAAAATTTTGCTAAGTAATTTAGGATTTCGAGGTGCCAGGAAGGCTAATTATAATATTTTTGTGCTATAAATATGATATAAACGAATTAGATTTGGTAAATAAGTGTATAAGTCATAAAATAAGTATTGTGGGGTCCAAGGAGAGGCCTAATGTAGGGCCCCGGGAAAACCTCCACTAGGTAATTTAAGGTTTTATGGTGTTAAGGTAGGTAATACATTGGACTTCCGGAGTTTTGGGATTGAACGATGCGCTGAAGAGTTAAAATTTTTTTGTCGCAGCTAGACCAGGCTTTAGGTAGATAAAGCCTGGATAAAGCCAGGCTTGACCAGGCTTTAGGTAGATAAAGCCCGGGTAAAGCCAGGCCATACCGGGATTTAGGTAGATAAAGCTAGGCCAGACCAGGCTTTAGGTAGATAAAGCCTGGATAAATCCAGGTCCGAAATGTTGGACTATCCATTTTTCTATCTTTATGACCCGACCCCAGACCCATATAAAACCCACCCCCCTCATTTTTAATGACCATCTGATAATTTAGAGAGAAGCAAGGGTGGGTTCTAGAGAGAGAAAGTCCCCAACTTCATCAAATTGATCCTCCTTCATCACTCAAGCTTGGAACTAATCAAGTAGGACACATATTTATTCACCATAAGAGGTAAGCTTCCACCCCATTACCCTTAATTCTCAGATTATAGTTAAAATGGAACACATATAGAATTTTTCTTGAAGATGAGAGTTAAGGATCTTGCATGCATGTAATTAATTTACCATAATCTAGTAAAGGAGAGTAGGTTAGAGTAATCTTTCACTAAAAAAGGGTTAGTTAATCTAAAGGGATGCATAACGTTTGATAAAATGTCCAAATGAGTTCAAGTCGTGTTCATGATTCCTAATTCTAAGTTTAAATGTGTCATATTTTAAATTAGATTGAAGGGGCTAGAAGGTCCGGTGATTGAGATAGAAATTAAGGAGAAATCCCGACTCGAGGTATGTATGGCTAACTTTAAACTTCATAGGATAAACCCATTGTGTTCACTTTTCGGGTATGATTCTCTTGCTGATTATATTTGGAATTTGTGTGTTCTAAGTGACTAATTGAGAAATTCTTGCTTCTATGTTGTTCCATGCTACTACCATGTTGTTATGTTATTGGAGTGTATAAATTGTGATCATCATGTTCCCTTTTTACTATGTGTATGATCATATTATGTGATGGGTATGGTAAAATGTGAAAGGATGGACTGATATGGAATATGAATAAAGATTGGTAATGATATGAAATACGAATCAAGAGGTTGAATTGATATGAAACATGAATCAATGGATTGGATTGTTATGGAATACAGATTAAAGGATGGATTGTTATGAAATATGAATCAAAGGATTCTAATGATATGAAAGATGAATCAAAGAATGATATGTGTTGGGGATCAAAAAGGTTAAAACTAATAAAAGTGATCAAAAATATCCATGAATTGACATGGAGAATGTCCTAGGGGTGAGATGGACTATCCAATCGGGCTGGGATCGGACTCCATGTCGTACACATGGATGACTTGATATTGTGATATGATGATGATTATTGTCCTCATTGTTTCAGTTGAGATGGCCTAGCCGATCGGGCAGAGATCGAACTTCGTGTGCAGTGCACATGCCACAGTGTTAGCCTAGCCGATTCGGGCAGAGATCGGACTCCGTGTGAACATGCCACGGTGGTGATATGAGATGTGATGATATTCAAACCTCACCTAGGATGGATTAGCCGATCGGTCAAAGATCGGACTCCGTGTGACAACTACACGGTGGATCAGTAATAATAATAACAAGATGAAACTAAAAAGAACATTAACCAAAAGATGGCAAAACGGGATAAGGGATACGTAAATTCTTGTTTGTGTCTTCCCTTGCTTTGGTGAATTGTTGTATGATGTCTCTATGTGTATCTTTGACTGTTGATGTTTATCCTATCTAGAGTAGGTTTGTTCATACATACTAGTACTATTCAATGGTACTAACGTCCCTTTTGCCGGGGGCGCTACATCTTTTATATGGATGTAGGTGGTTCTGTAGCAGGTAGCGCCGATTGCCGTTAGTGGTGCTTCCTCCTCCTTCCTTCCAGCAGTTCCGGTGAGCCCCACTTCCTTCTGGGATCGTATGTTGATATATATATATATATATATATATATATATTGTTCTCTTCTTTGTATGTGTTGTCTTTTTTGGGGTATAGTCGGGGCCTTGTTGCCGACAAGTTTATGTATACTTCTCCATACTCATAGAGGCTCTGTTGACACTATGTAGGTTGTAAATATATTTTGGGTAGATGTGTACTTACTCGTAATCGTGGGCCCGTATCTGGAATGTGGTATTTAGTGTGTATGTTTTGGGATCATCAAATGTTAAATTGTTAAAAGAGGAAAATGGACTTTATGTTGTGAACACACACTTTTGATTTTATCTTGCTATTTCATATGAATAATGTCTTCTATAACCACGGTGAAACGCGTTGGGTAGGAAAGGCAAATCAGGTTCGCTTGACCGGGTTCGTTCGGTTAGGCGACGGTCCCGTCCCTTGGTTTTGGGGCGTGACAATAAGTCTTCTCAAATACGAGGGAATCCTCTTGGTATTGGAGTTTTTATTTAAGTCTATCCCTTTCGGAACCTCATGGCACCGAGGCGAGAACTAATTTCAATAGTTGTAGATAAATGGATCCGATTTTGCTCCGTGATTCTCCTAAATATCTCCTTTATGGCCCTCTTCTCCTCATAAACATTGGCTTCCTTTGTTTTGGAATTCATCTCTGCCTTCAGGTTATATATTTGATCCTCCTAGGCCGACTCGCGCTCGGCAGCAGTAAGCATAGCGCCAAGTAGCTCGGCCCACTTAGCCTTAGCCTCTTGAAGATTTTCGTGCAATTGTGCAGCTTCTTAATTGTGGGCCATTTGCTCTTGCTCACTCTGCTACAACCGAGCCTCGAGCTCGCCCATTTCAGCAGCTATTGCCTCCAGAACTGGGAGGCGCGCATCAAGTTGGTTCTTTTCGTCCAACGGTTGATCTCGCTCGAAAGCGTGTCCTTTTTCTTATCAAGGATCAATCTCTGCAGGCCTTCAAAAGCGAGAAAGTTGACCTGCAAAAAAGAATATCAAGGCTAGATTACCGCTGCTGCGTTGTGCATGTCATTATTTAACAAGCATTCTCCAGAAAGGGAGCACATCTTCTTCCAATTTTTTTTAAGCCAACGGCTTCAGATAGTTCGCAAGCTCCACCGGCTTGGACACTAGATGCTACTCTTTCGAACCAAAAGAGTAGCACTTCTCCTCCCTCGAGGATTTGGGGAAAATGGTGAATAATTGTTCCCCAAGTTCCCATGGTCGGGAGACCGGGGAGGAGAAGCACCCTTTTCTCGATTATGTTTTGTCGGTACAGGAGATGTAGTTGGTGCTGGTGGAGAAGGTGTGACTGTGTTGAGGGGCATTAAGTTGTTGGTGTGGAAGGATGAGAAGCAGTTTCAGAGGGGGCAATGCAGATTTTTGTTTGCTCGGTGATTGAAGGCAGAAGAAGCCCAGGGTCTGAACTCCTTGGAGCCAAGGAAACAATGGAGATTGGAAAGCGAGAGTCGGCATTATCCACCAAGTTCATCTCTCCCCAAAGCGCTTGAGTTTCTCCGGCAGACGGGTTTTGAAGCTCCCCCGGTTGAGCATCCAATTGAGTTGATTAAGATATTTTCCTCATTTGAAGGGAAGCCTGTTCATCACTAGCTTCCCCTTCATCATCAAGGACCACTATATTTATGGCTGGCTCGGTCGTTGTTTCCTTTATCTTCTTTCTTTGGGCCCCAGCTGAAGAAAATCGTCCTCTTTCTAGTTGCTTGTTCTCGGGCTGGGACTCCGTGAATAGGCACCCTCGCCGGAAGCAAGTCCACAGGCACTACTTCGAGTGAGGGAACTTTACAGCACCCTCATAGACTTTTCGGGGTCAGCTAAAACGTCGACCTCGGGGTAGGTAACAAAGCCTTATAAAAGTCCTGAATCAAAAGCGAAGATAGCAGCTTTTTATAAATTTACACATGTCCGTACAAAGATAAAGGGAAAAAGAACTTGGATTACCGTGATTTTTGGCCTTCCACCCGTATTTGAGGGCCATCTCCATCCATCGACAGGATTCTGGTGTTATGATTTTTAGAATTTTCTAGACCCATTGGTCCAGACCTTGAACTCGTGGTGGCTCCCATCGAGTAGCTGGAACAAAAGAAACAAGAAGATCATCAACAAACAGAAAATAATCTTTCCAGGAAGGAAGGAAATGAATCAAATACTTACAGAAACAATTCTATGACTTAAGGAAAAAATGGAGTTGAGGCCAGGATGATGTCCATGGTAGTGATTATGACGGATTTCTCCATCCATCCGCAGTTATTGTCATCATCCACGCTTGTGAGAATAGCATGGTGGTCGTGTTTGCTGAAATTTATTACTCCTCCACGGAAAATTTTGGGAGAGTAAAGATTCATCAGGTGTGCAAGGGTGTCACGACCCAAATTTCTCCTCCGTTGGGTATCGTGACGGCACCTAGTCTTAAGGACTAGGTAATCCTATTATTAATAAACATCAATCATAATATCAGAATCATTTAAGTTCTTTTTGAAATATATCTCTACACATTACACATCTTCCAAAAACCCGATAAGTACAAGTCATAAGCTTTACCGAATTTTACACGATAACTCCTAAATTACCACTGTTCGAAAATAAGTACAACAATTTATGAACAAAAATAAGACGGTGACTCTGAAACCAGCGAATGCTGGAGTGGTTTTACCTTGAGTCTCCACAATAGCAACCGCGCTGCTAACTATCGATCGGCCGGCTATGCAAAACCTGGAATCTGCACAAAAATGTGCAGAAGTGTAGTATGAGCACATCACAGCGGTGCCAAGTAAGTGTCAAGACTAACCTCAGTGAAGTAGTGACGAGGAGTAGTCAAGACACCCACTGGTCTAATGAACAAAACAAGTATAATTATATAATTAATGGAAAAATGATATACAACTAAAGTCTACACACTATGGTTAACAATACAGTAAATTCGATAAGGGAGGAAAATAACAGTATCACTGGAGAAACATGAAAATAACACAAAAGGGGTGAATAGAACCCAACTAAATCTGGAATGTAAATAAACAGCAAGGACAAGTAATGACTCCACCACTTCCACTACTTATAAATCGAGTTCGTAGTCGTCTCCACGAGGTTTCGAACCTCGGACAATTCACCATTTACGAGTCCCAACATCCGAACCCTAACACTTGGCATCTTGTGCCCTCATTCAAGTAATAATTGCACGGACGACTCACGTGCCAATTGGGGTCATTTCCACATATATGGTAAGTACAACAAGAGTGTCTATACTCGACAACAACAAGGAACCCTTAATTCGATACTAATGCTTAACTGCGTGTATGCTTGTGCAGGTGTCCTAGCATGATTCAACCACCAATAAGCATACAGAAAGAAAAGCGAAACACATACATTGTCTTATCACAATTTCCACACGAATAATCTCACATAGTAAGTGTTCCATTACACAACATCAACAACAAAGAACGCCCCCAGGCCAACACAAGTATCACAAACAATCCCTGACATATCCCACTTTGTCTCGCCATGTGTGCAATAGTAAAGTATATGCCCGCCTTGTTTCGCCACACGTGCATAAACATGTCCCCACCTTGTCTCTCCACATGCGCAACCCTCAATCTCATATCCCGCCTTATCACGCCGCATGTGCAATATCAACAGTAAACACGGCACGACAGAAACCTCGTGCAAATCCCCATATCAACAATCACACGACAAAAACCTCGTGCATCACCACCACAAGTACAACAACAACAATGACAATAGTACAATATACAATAAATACATCAACTTAAGAACTTCGATCACAAGATAGGCAAAACTAGTTCACAAGAAATAAACACAAAAATAAATGCTAGGCATATTAAGAACACTCAACAAGGAAGAAAGGTAACATGTAACGGTCGTACCTAAATGCACGGGTTAACAGAAACTGACACGAATCCGATAACTCTATGTACGGGCAAGTCAACTAAGGTATAGCCTATCCAAACTTCCTTTAAGGTCGGGCAATTTCGAGGGTATTTAACAATTCCACTTAAGGACGAGCAACATGAAAATAATCGTAACCTCAGTTAAGACCAAACAATTATAGGATGAGATGAAGATAATTACAATTAGAGATAGGCAGTTAAGAAGACATAACATGATAGTAAAAGGGATAAAATCTTCAGATAAGCCAATTAGTAGTCAAATAGGCAATAAAAGTAAATCCAAATCTAAGAAATTCTACATTTAAGCAAGCAACGGTGAAACTAGAAATTAGGAAATTCAATCATGTCAAGAACAATTCATACTCAACGAATATAAGGACCTAAGATTCCTAAAGGGCCAACTTTACACAAATAAGTCCGAGCACGCACTCGTCACCTCGCGTACACGGACTACAACCAACATAGAAGACTCAATCCTATGGGGTAATTCCCCCACACAAGGTTAGGAAAGATACTTAACTCAAAGACGACAACCCGGTACTCTAAAATGGACTTCTCGGGTGAAAAGTCCTCTAGACGGCTCAAATCCAACTAGAACAACTTCAAAACACACATAAAACTTATAAGGAACTATTTCGGATAATAAAGTTTCGACCTTTACAAAAATCTAAAAATCGACCCAAAAGTCGACCTCCGGGCCCGCACCTCTGAACCCAACAAATTTTATAAAATCCGAACACCCATTCCAAAACGAGTTCAACCATATGAAAATTACCAAGTTCCGATACCATTTCGTCCCTCAAATCATGAAATTTCGTTTTTGGGAATTTCTTCAAAAACCAACATTTTCCCCAACTAAGAACACAATTTAAATGGTAAAAACAAAGATTAAATTATGGAATATATTTAATTCTAAGTGAATAACACTTATCCAATCGAATTGCTTGAAAATTCCACCAAGAATCGCCAAAAACCAAGCTCTACAAGTCAAAATGTGAAAAATGGTGTAACCTTCGATTTAGGAATATATTCTGTCTGCCCAGATTTTTGTGCATCGCAATCGCGAGTGAAGAGATGAAATCGCGAAGAAGAAAATAGTTGATGGTCCAGAATATGCTACGCGATCGCGGAAGGGCTTGTGCGATCGCATATAAGGGGGTAGGCAGGCTTCTGCGATCGCAAAAATAGCCACGCGAACGCGATGAAAAAACGGGCAGGAGCTACGCGAACGCGGGGTAAGTGATGCGGACGCGAAGAATAAATAACCAAAAGCCCCCCGCTCCTAATTTCTACTACGCGAATGCGAGGGAGGAGATGCGAACACGAAGAGGAAGAAAGCAAACCATCGCGATCTCCGGAGGTGTTACGTGAACGCGATGAAGGAAACCTGTTATCCACCAATAAGCCTTCGTGATCGCGGCTATACCTATGCGATCGCATAGAAGGAGACACTAGCAGACAGAACATCAGTTCATAATAGGGGAAAATGTCCCGAAGCCCATCCAAAACACACCCGAGGCCCCCGGGACCCCGTCTAAAC
Source organism: Nicotiana undulata (assembly GCA_005239495.1). Taxonomy (NCBI): domain Eukaryota; kingdom Viridiplantae; phylum Streptophyta; class Magnoliopsida; order Solanales; family Solanaceae; genus Nicotiana; species Nicotiana undulata. The sequence continues at coordinate 28,774 of ML258723.1, read as the reverse complement.
ACACAGACAAGTTCCACAACCTAACACTGACTCGCTCGAGGTCTCGAATCACATTAAACAATGCTGAAATGACAAATCACACCATAAATCGAACATATGAACTTTCAAATCCTCAAACTTCTAAACTCGTGCCGAAACCTATCAATTCAACCCGGAATGACGTCAAAATTTGCAGACAAGTCCCAATTGACATCCCGGAGCTGCTCCAACTCTTGGAATCGCATTCCAATCAGATATATCTAAAATTCAACTATGGTCAAACTTCTCCATTTCCCAAACTCCAAATTTTCCAACTTTCGCCGAATTACCTCAAATTACTCTACGGACCTCCAAATCCAATTCTGGACGCGCGCCTAAGTCCAAAATCACCATACGAAGCTGTTGACATTACCCCAAACTCATTCCAGAGCCGTTTACACAAAATTCACATTTCCGGTCAAATTTCACCGCTTAAGCTTCCAAAACTGAAATCCTTCTTCCAATTCGACTCTGGATCATTGCGTAATTGAATCCAACCATGCACGCAGGTTGATATACACAATGTGAAGCTGTTCAAGACCTTACAATATCGAGCGGAGCTTAAATTCTCAAAACAATCGGCCGGGTCATTATAGAGGGTTAGGGTTTCGCCGGTCTCCATGCATAGTTGGCGAAAGCAATCCACCGTTCTCCATAAAGATGGGCCTATTTGTGTTATGCAGACCCAATAGCGGTGGCAGAAGTCCAAAATAACTGGGTCGAGCCCTTCATTCGACCCAGAGAGAATGAACCCAATGTAAAGGGATACGTATAGACATACCTTAATCCCTCCTTGGTGAAGGTAAATCGCTCTATCATGTTAGTAGCGAGGATTTCAAGATTATTGTAGTTGCAGTCCTCCTTCACATTTGGGATACTAGAAGGGCGAATGGAGGAAGGGTACCTACTAATAACCCAAGTTAGTGAAGACGCAGAAGTAGCCTGCTCTTGGAAGTCATTAGCAGACTGAGGCGTTTTGGTATGATGGTGCTTACAGTGAGATGTTCGGAATGGACATCAGTTTCTTTGTCCTTATTGCTCTTTGGACCTCCACCGAAGAGGAGACTTGAGTTTCCAAAAAGCGTAGTGAAAGAAGACATGGTAATAATAAGTCAGAAAAAACTTCTATTAAGTGCGGTGAAGAAGATGGAAAACTTTCAAAGCAAATGCAGAGTAAGTATAGAGAAAGACTTATGAAAACTAAAATGTTGGAAATGAAGAAGTAAAGTAATGAGTAGAAGTAAAGATAAAGATGACAAAAATTATGGTCATGATTACCTTGAAAACTGGTGAAAATATTTGCTAAATTGTGCGGTAACACGTGTTCGGGTATCAAATGTGAAAAGACGAGCTTCCTTTCAAGCGTTAGAGACTGTTCAGGAACTTTCCCTTCAAGAAAGGGGTTTTCACCAACTTTCCGGTAACATAAAGATATGCCACCGGAAAGCAAGAGGACTGTCTGTATTGGGTAAAATTGATTTATAATATATGGTCGAATAATAGCATGCCATGTGTAACCGAAGACAGGTAAAAGGCGAGTCAAGTAACAACCACTACCAGATACAACAACTGCAATCGACGTTGGGTAAATTCCGAAGGGAGCATGGTCAATGGGAACATATCGAGTATTTGTCATCGGATAGAATTCAATGAGAGAATATTCTCTAACGTTAATGAGCAACCGTTACAGAGAATATTTGTATTTATGGGCAGCCATTAGATATTCATCAATGACTCCTTTATTATCATTTAAGTGAGGCTTGATCCTAGGATATTGTTTTCTTATGTATAACAATAAATAAAGGCTCAGCAGCCATTGTAATAGAAGAAATTCTTGGAGAAACATATGTTATATTTTACTTCCCTCTCAATTAAACAACTTTATTGGTTCTTTATCATTGCTTTTTTTTTGTTCTCGGAGACATTGTGCTCAGAGCCAGACTTGTCATCTTCTTTAATTTCAATTGCTATATTTAATTTTCAATCTTATTTCTTTATCATTTTTGAATCAAATCAGTTCGCTTGTTTATAAATCATGTAATAATTTTAGCTGTAACTAAATACAAATAAAAGAACAAGATCAGGCAATTGAGCTTTTTTGTATTGATTGCAAAGGTAGCAAAATAACTCCGTCAATTTGTACAATAAATTGAACTAAACAGAAATTTAAGTTGAAGAAATATAATTGGTTGTCATTCAGCAGAAAGTTAGAACTAGGATTTGGAACTGCTTAAACTAAGTGAGGTCTATATGATGTGTGCTGGCAATTAATCTAAAAATATGCATCTGTTACCGAATATTTTTGTATTTTCCAATAATCGACATGAAATAATGTTAATATAGTCGCTTAAGAAAATCAACTTGAAGCATTAAAAAAAAATATATATATAAATTTGCAATATGCATCACATTTACTTACTTAGACGCAATCGAGTTAATTGTAGATTTATTTATCCCACACATTCACACTCACCACTTTTGACTCAACAAATATATAATCACAAAATCATTTAAAATATTTATACATATTGTACGTGGACCTACTACAACTAATTCATTACTTACTCTTATCTTGATTATTAAGTTTAACCTACCTTTTGGACAAATGGCAACAAACTCATACAACACTACAAGTTTAGATGACGATATATCTTTACGTAGAAGTAAAATTTTAGAGGTGACCAACTGAATATTCATCTCTCTTTTGAAGTGGTTTCCTAGCAGTAACCCTCATGGGATATATACAGTATAGAAGAAGAAGACCACATAAATAAAATAAATAAATGGTGGACCAGAAACAACCTAACTAATTTTAGTTTTAGTAGGAAAAATATTTTAAGAACTCGACTTCAAACTCTCCATTACTCCCCACCATGTGGACATTGTCCTTGTTCCTTATTTTCATATTCAATCAGGAGTAATTAGAAAACTATGAACTTTTAGCCTAAATTAAATGGAAATTAAAAAGCATTGCATGCATGTAACATTTCAAATTATGTTCCGAGTACTTGAATAAGTTGGTATAACTATTTATTACTTGTTCAAATGATTTGGGTTGAGAACCAAGGGGCTCGGGTGAGATTTGGATCACTTTGAACAAACACAATAGTGCTAATTTTTCGATATCTGGTGCATAGGGATCGCAACCACAAGTACACGGTAGCAGGAAAAAAAATACCAAATTTTGCGATACTGAAAACCTGGCTACGATAGGAGAGAGTTAGCCCAACTCCTTCTCTACAATCATGGTGGAGGGTTAGGGCGGCCTCTTCTTTGAGATCTTAGCGAGGGAACCACATTAGTGGAGGGTTAGCCACCCCACTTCTTTGTGATATAGCAGTTGGGACTCCACAATCGCGGAGCAATACCCTTAGTGTAAAAACACAGACTTCTATAGGAAGAGTTAGCCCCATACCTTTTCCGCAATCATGGCAAGGGAACCGATAATGTAACGACCTGACTAGTCGTGTTGAGATCTAGCTCGTCGTTCAATAGTTTGAGGTCATGAGCAGCTTCATTTCAAGTATTATGACTTGTAAGTGTGGTCGGAGCTAAATTTTAGGAAGTTTGGAGTTAATTTAGAAAGAAAATTCTCATTTCGGAAGCCTTAAGTTGGAAAGATCAGCTAAGATTGGAATTTTGGGTAAACGGACTCCAAATCAGGATCTGCAGGTTCCAGTAGGTTAGTATGTTGATTTTGTACTTGGGCGTATGTTCGGATAGGGTTTTGGATAACCCGGGAGCATTTCGGCGTTTCTTGTGGAAGTCGGCATTTTAGAAGGAATCTCATAAGTTTGGGTTGAAATGCATTTCAGGGATATTGATGTCCATTTGGGATTCCGATCCTGGGAATAGCTTCGTGTGGTGATTCTGGAGTTGGGAGCGCGATCGGAAGTGAATTCGGATGTCCGTAGGTTATTTTGAAGTCGTTTGGCTAAAGATAGAAATTTGAAGGTTTTTCAGAAATCCGACCGGAAGTGAAAATTTGATATCGGGGTTGGAATATGATTCTGAAAGTTGGAGCAGGTCCGTTATGTCGAATGTGACTTGTGTGCAAAATTTGGGGTCAATCAGACGTGATTTGATAGGTTTCAGCATCGAATGTAAAAGTTTGAAATTTCAAAGTTCATAAAGTTTGGATTGGAGTGCGAATCGTGGTTTCAGTGTTATTTGATGTGATTTGAGGCCTCAGGAGAGTCCGTGGGGGTGTTATGGGACTGAGTCATGTGATTGGACAGGGTCCCGAGGGCCCCGGGTGTGTTTCGGGGCAAGTTCGGACCATTTTTCTCTGTTTTGTTGTTGTTGTCTTCTGGTATATCTAGTGTGCTTCGCAATCATGGCCTTTAGAATGAGATCGCGAAGAAGAAAATTGAAGGGGCGAGATTTTTAGCTTATGCGATCGCAGGAGCTGGTGTGCGATCGCGAAGAAGGAATTGGAGGGCTGCTGGATAGGCTTATGCATTCGAGGGGAAGGGAGTGCGAACGCTGTGGTTTGGGTTGAGATCTCTACGCGAACGCGGGGAATGTACGCGAACGCATAGGAGGAATTTGAGAGCTGGGCCATGGGGCCATTTGGCCTATGCGAACGCGAAGCTTGGTATGCGATCGCGTAGTTCTGGATTGTGGTTCATTGCGAACTCATGGTAAAGTCTGCGATCGTGAAGAAGAAGTTTTGGGGCAGCTGATTGTTGGCCTTCGCGATCGCGAAGTGGAAGGGTCTGGGCAGTGTATTGTTTTAAACTGAGATTTTGGCCATTTCTCTCATATTTCTCATGGTTGGGGCAACTTTGGAGGGCTTCAAGAGGGGATTTTCGTCATCTATGTCAAGGTAAGTTGTCCTACTCATCTCAAGTTAAATACAAGGTTTGTATATAGATTTGGCCATGGGAATTAGTAGCAAATTGGGATTTTGAAGAAAAACCTAGAATTTGGTATTTTTAAATTTTGACCACGAAATTGAGCATGATAATATGAGTAAATTGTATATTATAGCTAGTAAGACTATGGGTAGAGTTTATCTTCGAGAAATTTCAGAATCCGGGCACGTGGGCCCGAGGGCAATTTTGTCAATTCTTCGAGCGGAGCTAGGAATTTATATAATTTAAATGGTTATGCGTATTAGAGTATATTTTCATTGGTTTGTCATTATTTGGCTAGCTTTGAAGCGTTTTGCAATTTATTTGGAGTCGTCAGAAGGGCTTGGAAGACGGTTATGGGATTTCGGAGCGAGGTAAGTCTCATTTCTAAACTTGTGAGGGGGAATCGTCCCCATAAGTGAACTGATTGAATATGTGCTACTATTTGTGGGGGCTACGTACGCACGAGCTGACTGGAGTCTGTGCGTAACTACTAATATGCTTATGTCCGGGTAGCCTAGGACCCACTAGCATGCCTTACTTGCTGTACTTGTAACTTTGTTGATAAAACGAGGCTGTCTAATATCATGGAATTAGTAAATGAGTATTGAGGTAGGTTGAACTTCATTATCTTAATCATCTAAAAAGAAACTTTATCCTTACTTTGGCTAAACATTCCCTGATGAATTCTTGAGGTATTACTTGAATGTGAGGATTTATATGGGTGCCCGAGTCGCAGGTATGATTCGCGAGCGAGGTAACTCTGTTGTTTGTTTGTGACCGCTTCGCAATATATATATTCCGCGAGCGGAGTTATTCTTTCCACTACTCTCATGGGAGCGAGCCGTACGCCACGGCGGAATAGATGCATCTATGGTTCGATCCGTTCGACCCTCGACAGTGCATATTTTATTATTGTTGGTTCGGGCCGACCGACCCTGGCATTTCCTACGCATGATATATACATATTGTATACCACATGTGACTTGAAGTGTTAAATTGTCTTAAGGACGTAAATTGTTAAAGGAAATGTCGGAACCCGGAGAATTTATAAATTTATGGAAACAGTTGATCTTCCCTATCATTATTTGTTATTCGATGTTAATAACCATGTTGATATCCTTCATATATTATATTGTATTGACCCCTATAAAGTGTCAAATCGACCTCTCGTCACTGCCTCTCTGAGGTTAGGCGGGATACTTACTGGGTACACGTTGTTTTTGTACTCATGCTACACTTGCCGTGCATTTTGTTGCACAGGTACTTTCACGGCGATGTGGCTGTCTTGGAGACTTAGACGAGCTGCACCTTCCGGAGACGACCCGCAGCCGATAGAGTCTCCCTCATACTGTATTTACTATCATTTTAAATTTCTTGTCCAATTTGTATCTCAGACAAGCTTCGTAGTATTTGTATAAATTCTTTGAATTTGCTCATGTACTTGTGACACCGGGTTCTGGGATTTATTATGGGATTTATTCACCATTTAAATCTGCTAAAGATGTTATTGCTTACTTAGTAGGAATTCGATAATTACCATTTAAGCAAATGAAAAGGGAATGATTTCAAAATATTATAATAAAGACTTCACTAATCATTAAATGTTGGCTTGCGTGACCATGGGGTCCGGCGCCATCACGACCTTTATGGATTTTGGGTCGTGACAGATAGCAGAAGGTTAGCCAACACACTTCTTCGGGGTATTAGAGAACCTGGTCCACGAAGTACTAAGAAGGTAAGAATTCCAACCTGTCAGATACTTCATCGGCCCTAGTTTCTAGGAGGTTATGTAATAGTAACAGAAGAAGGCAAGTATACATAGAAAGACGCCCCATTCACTAAACCTAACTCAGCAAACCTTAGGAGTGTTTCACCGTGCGCTTGTAGAAACTGAATCTCGTTTTCGGTAGAACATCATTGATTGGTCTATTTGCAAAGAAAACCTGGGAATTCAAAATTGTGTTCTGTCCTCCCCATATTTCTTATGCAGTTGTCACTACTGCTTGTTGATTTGAATTGCATTAAAACTCTCGTTTGAACTGAATATACGGGAATTCTAAATAAGAACTCGAGACTTGACTTTATACCTAAGAGGACAAGAGTATACAGGTCTGCCAAGGACAAATAAGAGCTCGTTGAACTATTACTCTTTATATTTTTCATGTTTTGCGGATTGTAAGTCCTTAGTTTGCAAATGTTTGAAGGGGATTGTCGTGCCCCCCTTCTCGACTCCTCTTTTAAGATTAGTCGGGGTTTTGACATTATTGGGACAACTCGTTTTCTTTTGGGAAAGGGGTATGCAAGGAATCGAAGAGTCGCCACCTAACGAATTAAGGTGCATTAGGGCACCTATTTAGGGTCATTTACAAACATATATTTGGATAACTAGAGATAGGGTAAGGGCTTGAAATTACCCCAAGGGGAAGGTGTTATGCACCCCTCAGAGTCCACAACTGTGGTTCCCGGTCAAACAACTTTGTGAATATTAAGCAAGTAGCAGATATGCAATTAAATTTTAAACAAGTAAAGAGTTTTGAAAGATTCATAGTCTAAGCACACATGGTAAAAAAGTTTTGAAAAGCTTTAATGTCTAAGTACACAGGTGTAACAAAGTTTTGAAAAGATTTAATGTCTAAATATGGTTTTCTTGAAAGAATTATAATCTGAGCACATATATAAAGGATATGGGAAGTCCTTGGTTATTTATCCTATAGGATCACATCAGTACAATACCCGGTAATCACTCCTCAGAGAGGGGCTACACGTGGTATTAGCGCATCGGTCATCATATCCATATCTACCCTTCCCACCCCTTAACGGTTATTAAGCGCGTGTTATTTAGTGACCTCTGTGCATGCTGTTACCCGTCCCTTCTTAATGGCTCTGGAGGAATTTAGGACCTCTACCTATGGGCAGTTCTAGACAGATCCCTAAGGTTTAAAGGAGAAAAATACTAAGGCGACAAGCAATAACACATAGGACTTCAGCAAATAGTACAAGAAAGAACAAATAAGAGGCTCAGCTTTACCTCCACAGATAATACATGTAAATAGCACGACTCAAACATAAATAAGGGCAGTATTGTTAAGTAGGATCCTAAGACATGATATCTAAATGAGCATCAGAACACAAGAAAGATGCAGATTTATTTTTTATAAACTCAGAAGCGGGCCCTAGTTAGTTTGCCTACTGATTTTAAGACCTGTTAAGCATTAGGCAGCATACACAAGAGACATATTTCAAGTTTTAACAATTTAATCACCTAAGGCTTTCCTAGGCGTGGGACAATGTATAATGGTTACCAAACTTATTGAAAAAGACTGTTACAAATTGCTTTACCTAAACATGATATTCTAGGTGTTTATAGGATGCACAATTATTAACAGTCGTTTAGAAATAGAGTGAAACTGTTTTTGTGCCCTTTTTTCATGCATCAGTAGTTAAACTAGGTGTAATTGAGTGAGTGAGATCCTAGAATATGATATCTAATGCACAAAGGGATGCAGAATGATACATATGTAGAATCACTAAAGGAGGATTTCTAAATGCACACAAAATCACAGCATCATGCATGGTTTCAGAATATGCAAAAGTGACAGTTTATTTAGTGTAGTCATTAACCCTAGAGGCAGGATTTCTAAGTGCATAGCATGGTTATGGCATTATGAGGAATGATTGCATAAGTAACAATTTATTAACATTTATCTTAACACAGGATTTCTAAGTGATAATCATGGTGCCAAAGTAAGATGCTGAAACAGTATTCATAGAGCCCAAGGAACATGGTATCTAATGTATGATTTGCACATATTGGTCCTAAACATGAGTTCTATTGCGCAAATAGGAAATGTAAACCTAAGAGCATGGTTTCTACCCTTTGGCATGCATAGTTACCCTTCCCTTTTTCACTATACATCCCCAATAATTATTTACAAATAAATTATTACAGACCATTGCATGAATTACATAAGTGAATAAGAAAAATAAGAATTTACACTATAGGGAGCCTGCCAATAGGCTCAGATCTCCAGAATTCTCAATGCCAAACGGTGTTTCATAGCCTTTCACATAATCCGGGTGTGTGAGAGTTCCCTAAGGACCTCAAGGGATCCCGGGCAGTGTTCACACCCAGGTTTTCACAACCACAATTGAGTAAGTGCAGTGTGGAGGGGCTAGCTCTAATGCGTCAGAGTTTATAGGGATCTCATAGGGATCCCAAAGCATTCACACATTAGAGGGGCAGAACATAGGTGTCTAAGAGCAGAGTGAGAGTGCTTGACATAGTTTTGAAAAGATTGAGTAGGAAAACAGTTTTTGAAATAAGACTTGTTTGAAATAAGTTTTGAAGAACAGTAGAAGAGTTTACTCAGTGAAAACAGTTTGAAAGAGGGTAAGGCAATCAGAACAAACAACATACCAATCTCAGGGTCAAAACAACACACATAGAACAAGGAACTTAAGACAAGTTCAGCATCCACAAACAGAGTAATGAGGGGTTAGGGACAAGTATAGAGCATTTAAGGGCAAGCACACAGTAGGCAAAGCCACACATAGATACAAAATCAAAGAGATCATGAGGGGGTTTCAGGTACAACATGTATTTCAGGACTACAAAGAAACTAAGTAGCATATAGTACAAATTGTTGTGTGCTAGGAATCAAAGAAAACATAAGTGAAGCAGAATCACATTGAGGCATGCAAAAAGGGGAATAATACTTCATAAGCATGCTGAGTTTAAGGAAGGGGGTACATTGAGAATCATGCTAATAAAGCAGTAAAGTAGACATGCTAATTGCAAGTTGAACATCAGAACCATGAGTAAAAACATATTAGGAACATGATGAATTGAAGTGCAAAAAGAAACATATTATTTTTTAAAACTTAAACTGAAATTAGGACATACCAGTATAGAAGATAACAAACACAGAATGAAGAGTAAGAGAGTATGATAATCAGCCTTGGCTTGCAGCCGACTGATAATAACAAGTAACCAGAAGGAGAGCAGAAGAGAGTATTTGTGTGTAAGAGAGAATTTTGAACATTGTGTGTTCGTGTGTTGTGCTTAATGAAAGAGTAGGGTATATATAGTTTTGGAGTAGGCAAATATAAGGTAACAAAATAATAGTTCAGCAGAAATTATAGAAGTAAACAACAATTAGAATTAAATTAATATAAGTACTCCCTTTAATGAAGGAGTCATTGCTCAAACGGTAATAAGCAGGCTAAAAATAAGGAAAGGGATCATAACAACAGTAGCCTAAGTATAGTATAGATATATAGTATGTAAATAAGGTCAAGTTCATAATTCTATTTAAGGGAAATATATACGAATTAATTTGACAGCAAAATTATTCATAGAAATAAGGCAAGAAATAATTTATATTCTGGAAATCAGTAAGAAAACCTTCGAGTGAGGTTCGAATTATAGGAAATCAGCATCAATCAGGGAAAATATCACACATTAGCGGGATAGGTATGATACAAACAAAGAGAAACAGGAAAATCAGCATGTCTTAATTAAGAAAATACTCAAAAATCAGTAAAGAACATTATGCAAAATCAGTAAAGTATCAATCACAAATATTCAAAAATTCAAAGCAGGAGTAGTACTGATTCAAGAGACCAAGCGTAATAACACTTAGTAGGAAAAAATGAGAACCCCTTAACAGTCAAACATAGGGTAAAATCACATAAATAAAGGGATTCACAGAGTAGACATGATATAGGCAAAAGAGGTGAAGATTCAGAAACCGTAATAGGCAAAAACAGGGTAAAATCACAAGAAACATAGGATGCTCATCAAAATCAGGCACGTATACATATTGATCGGTCGTTTTGCATATTCGGACCCCGTTCCCCTGAATAAGACTTTCCGTAGTGGCTTATAGTGTTTTAAGACTTGCGGGGACGGGTGGTTCGGGATTCGGAAGTGTTTAGAGTGGTATAGGAACACTTGGTTCCTTAAGGTTGGCCTCTAAGGCCAAGTTTGACTTCGGTCAACATTTTGAGTAAACGACCTCGGAATCAATTTTTGACGGTTCCAGTAGCTTCGTATGATGATTTCGGACTTGTGCATATGTTCGGAATGGGTTTTGGATGATCCGGGAGCGTTTCGACGCCAAATAACAAAAATAGAGTTTCCTTAAGTTCATAATTTGGTTTGGAACGTGTCTTTGTGTTATCGAGGTCCGAACAAAATTTCGAGATCGGGAATAGTTCTGTTATGTAATTTATGACTTGCTTGCAAAATTTGGTGCCATTCCGAGTAGTATAGGTCGGTTCGGCGCATTGAAACCGAATTCAAGAACTTACAGTTCTTAAGTTTGATTCTAGGGGTTTTGAGGTGTGATTTTGAGTTTTAGCGTTGTTTTGGGTGTTTCGAAGGCTCGAGCAAGTCCGTAGAATTATTTAGGACTTGTTAGTATAATTGGACGGGGGCTCGGGTGGGCCCAGGTGCCTCCCGGGCACCAAATGAGGCTACAAACAAGTAGTTGTGACCGTAGGTGCGGTTGCCCAGTCGCAGGTGCGGGACCGCTCCTGCGGTCCCAGGTGCAGCCCCAGGTGAGGAAGTCCATTCTCGCAGGTGCAGACAAGTTTCCGCAGGAGCGGAGCCGCAGGTGCGAGATCCTCTCCGTAGGTGCGAGATTCCTCTCGCAGGTGCGGTCCTCGAGCCGCAAGTGTGAAATAACTGATGGCAGTGAGTTCTTTAAACACGGGACTTAACCATTTTTCACCCCGTTTCTTCCACCATTGTCGACTTTGGGAGTTTGGGAGAGAGCCAAACGACCTAACTACTAGAGGTAAGTTATTTCCACTCAAATATTGGTTTAATACATCAATTCCTAGGTAGATTAACACCCTAATTAGTGTAAATCAAGGGTTAGGGTAGAAACCTAGGGCTTGATGAATTTGAAAGAATTTCCCCACGTATCTACCATGAAATCATAAAAATCATATATTAATGATCCTTAGGCTGTGGGTGAGTGTTTCCTTGGGGAATTTTTGGAATCCGAGTGTGCGGGCTTGAGGGTGAATTTTGGGATTTCTTCAAGAATGATGAATTTACTAAATAAGTAGGATAATTTTCATACTTTGAGAATGAATTGATATATTTGGTTAACATTTGGCTAGTTTCAAGTCCTCGAGTGTAGAGTTCCGAGTTTCGGGCACGTTCTTGGTCCGAGAAGTAGATTCGACAAGAGGGAATTGTCCCCGTAGGTGTTTATAAATGATTGAAATGTCCTTAATTGCGGAGGCTACGCACGCACAGAGTGACGAGAGTCCGTGCGTAGCTACTACTATGTTATGTCGGGTAGTTTTAGGACTCACCAGCATGCTTTAATGTGCTTTACCTGTATCCCTACATTTATTTCTAGTTGCTTATTATCTTCGAATTGGCATAAGAATATTAGGGAGTTATGTTGAAATCACATTTGCTTAAGGCTATTATAAGGCCGGTATAATCTCTGTTAAATTCCTGAATTCATGATATTTCTGTGTATGTATACGAGCACCTGTGTCGCATGTATGATTCGTGAGCGGGGTATCCCTATCATTATGTCAACCACGTCGCATGTTCGATTCGCGATCGATGTAATAGATGCATCTATGGTTTGAGCCGTTCGACCCTCGGCAGTGCACATTTATTTTTGTGATGCTTCGGCCGTACGCTTCGGCATACTATGTGCTAGATATATATCTGACTAAGAGATTTATTGTTATTGTTCGACTTGTTCCATGTGATAGGGAATTTTACACCTGTACATGCTAATGCTAGTTGACTTGTAAGGGTAAATTACAATTTACATACTTGATATTTCATGTCTTAGTGATTTCCATGAGTGCTACTCCTGTCTAGATTCATGAAATTATATCATTTGTTATTGGCCCTAGTAAGTACCACGTCTACCTCTCGTGCCTACTTCTTCGAGTTTAGACGGGATACTCACTGGGTACATGTCTAATTATATGTACTCATGCTACACTTCTGTACTTAATTGTACAGGTTCTGAGGCAGGTGCATTTGGTTATCAGACCGGAGCGCGATCTTGAGAGCATATTCTGTGCCCGACTTCACGGTGAGCTGCTCCCCTTGGCGGGTCTCAGGACACCTTGGAGTTGTCTTTTGCTATTTCTGTCTATTTCCTTCAGACAGTAGTACAGTTATTCTATTATATTTTGTATATTCTACTAGTCTGCCTGTAGACTTGTGACACTAGGTCCTGGCACACGTAGTAGACCTTATAGTATTTTTGCTAAATTGTATATGTTGGCTCATGGGTTCGGGTTTCATTGATTCGAGTTGCCTAAATTATCTGTTTTCGTTTAACGATTCTTAACATAAAACTTGGCAAGTATCTGAATATCTTATTAATTAAGGTAACCTCGTTAGTAAACAAGTGTTGGCTTGCCTGACTCCGGTGTTGGGCGTCATCACGACCTGAGTTAGAAGTTTGGTTCGTGACAACATTGTATCAGAGCTCTAGGTTCACGTAGGTCTCACAACTCACAAGCAAACCTAATAGAGTCTTGCAGATCGATACAGAGACGTTTGTATTTATCTTCGGGAGGCTATAGGGTGTTAGGAAACCTCTCTTTATCCATATTCTATCGTGCAGTCGATGGTTTACTAAATCTCATTCTTCTATTCTCTCACAGATGGTGAGGACTCGTGCAACTAATGTTCCAGACCCGGGAGATGCCGCTACTCCCATCGTCCGAGGCCGTGGAAGAGGCCGGGGGAGGGCACCGACCCGAGGTAGGGGACGAGGGCGTCCCAGAGTTTTTCCATTAGCACCCCCAGCGGATCCAACAGAGGATCCATTACTGAGGAGCAGGGTGAGGTGCCCCTAGCAGATCCAGCTCCGATGGATTTCATGACTGGACCGGGCTTCTAGGAGGTCATGGGCCGTATGATACGGTTCATGGACACTATGACCCAGGCTATTTTATTTCCAGCAGATCCTGCCACATCCCAGGCGGGAGGGGGAGTCCAGACCCCTACTGCCCAGACCGCAGGACATGCATCGGCGGTATATCAGACTCCGGGTACACTGCCCGTGGGTGGAGCACAATCGGTAGCAGTAGCACCAGAGCTCAGACCAGCTGCGGACGGCGATCCGTAGAAGTTATTAGATAGATGGACTCTATTGCACCCTCTAGTCTTCGGAGGTGAGAGGGGAGAGGATGCCCAGGATTTCATTGATAGGTGCAGGGACAGACTGCACAACATGAGGATTCTGGAGTCCCATGGAGTTGATTTCACTACTTTTCAACTAGAGGGCAGGGCCCGCAGATGGTGGCAGTCATTTATCCATGGTAGGCCGGCAGGTTCCCCTCCTATCACATGGGAGCAGTTCACTCAGCTGTTCCTGGACAGGTATATTCCACCCTCCGAGAGGGAAGAGTTGCGGTATCAGTTTGAGCAGCTGGAGCAAGGGCAGATGTCAGTGACAGACTACGAGGCCAGGTTTTCAGAGTTGTCCCTTCATGCCCTTATGATACTTCCTACTGATGTTGAGAGAGTGTGGAGGTTTGTAGCTGGGCTGCACTCGGGTATTAGGGCCAACATGGCCCGAGAGGTGGAGATGGGTACTCCCTATCAGATCGAGGGGCAGAGAGTAGGGTCAGCAGGACAAAAGAACTAGATTTTATGGAGATTTCAGAGGTGCCCCAGCCAGGGGTAGAGGTCAGTTTAGTAGAGGCCAACCCAACATGCCTCCATATTCAGCACCTCTTCCACTTCCCCGTGGAGCTCCAGTGAGACCTTATTTCAGCGCCATGTCGGAGAGTTCTTACCGCCCACCAGCCATTCAGGGTTCCTCTGGTGGGTAATCAGGTCATTAGGGGTCTTCTAGTCCTTACTTCAGTGCCATGTCAGAGGGTTCTCACCGTCCCCCAACTATCCAGGGTTCTTCTTCAGGGCAGCATGCCATGCCACTAGTGAGATGTTATGAGTGTGAGGATTCAGGCCATATGAGGAGGACTTGTCCCATGCTTCGGGGAAAGGTTGTTCAGCGAGTTATCAGCCTGCATACTCAGCACCGGTGCCACGTCCACCCCGAGGTGGAGGACAGACTAGTAGAGGCCGCCCCAGAGGTGGAGGCCAGGTAGGGGGAGCTCAGCTAGCTCCTATTCAGTCCAGCGGAGGTCCATCTTCAAGTACACCAGCCAGATTCTATGCTATTCTGGCCCGAGCAGATGCAGTGGCCTCAGACGCCGTGATCACAAGTACTATTTCAATATGTGGTAGGGAGGCATCAGTGCTATTTGATCCAGGATCCACTTATTCGTATGTGTCTGACTTATTTGCTTTTTTTCTTGATGTTCCTCGTGAGTCCTTGGGTTCTCCTATCTATGTGTCCACTCTCGTGGGCGAATTGTGGTGGTAGACCGGATCTATCGGTCCTGTGTGGTCACATTCTGTGGTTCGAGACTAGAGCGGACCTCCTATTGCTCGACATGGTTGATTTCGATATAATCTTGGGGATGGATTGGCTATCTCCCTATCATGCCATCTTGGATTGCCATGAAAAGATGATTACTTTGGCCATGCCTGAGTTGCCTAAGATTGAGCGGAGAGGTTCCTCAGTTAGTGCAGCCAGTAGAGTTATTTCCTTCTTGAAGGCTCGACATATGGTCGAGAAGGGTTGTCTGGCGTATCTTGCTTATGTGCGGGACACCACCTTCGAGTCTCCGGCGATTGGTTCAGTACCAGTTGTTAGAGAGTTTGCTGATGTCTTTCCTTTAAACCTTCCGAGCATACCTCCGGATCGTGATATTGATTTCTGCATTGATGTAGCTCTAGGAACTCAGCCTATTTCCATTCCCCCGTACCGTATGGCTCCGAAAGAGTTGAAGGAGCAGCTTGAGGAGTTGTTGGCTAAGGGGTTTATCAGACCGAGTGTATCGCCGTGGGGTGCTCCAGTTCTATTCGTGAAGAAGAAGGATGGGTCTATGCGGATATGTATTGATTACCGCCAGCTGAACAAGGTTACCATTAAGAACAAGTATCCATTACCGCGCATCGATGATTTGTTTGACCAGCTGCAGGGTGCCAGGGTGTTTTCTAAGATTGACTTGAGATCGGGGTACCACCAGCTGAAGATTCGAGCCTCGGATGTTCCGAGGACTGCTTTCCGTACGAGATATGGCCACTATGAGTTCCTGGTGATGTCCTTTGGCTTGACTAATGCCCCAACAGCATTTATGGACTTGATGAACAGGGTGTTCAGGCCATATATTGATTTTTTTGTTATCGTCTTCATTGATGACATCTTGATTTACTCAGGTAGCCTGGGAGAGCACGAGCAGTATTTGAGAGTTGTGCTCCAGACTTTGCGAGAACAGAAGCTATATGCTAAGTTCTCCAAGTGTGAGTTTTGGATGGATTCTGTGGCATTCTTGGGGCATGTAGTATCCAAAAAAGGTATCAAGGTTGATCCTAAGAAGATTGAGGCGGTTCAGAGTTGGCCACGTCCTACTTCAGCTACAGACATCAGGAGCTTCTTGGGTCTAGCAGGCTACTATCGACGATTTGTGGAGGGTTTTTCATCCATTGTAGCCCCATTGACTAGATTGACTCAGAAGAATGCCCCGTTCCGATGGTCCGATGAGTGTGATTCGAGCTTTCAGAAGGTCAAGTCAGCATTGACTTCAGCACCAGTTCTAGTATTACCTTCCGGTTCAGGGACGCAGTGTATCGACGCTTCACGCGTTGGTTTGGGGTGTGTGTTGATGCAGGAAGGGAGAGTTATTGCTTATGCTTTGCGCCATCTTAAGGTTCATGAGAAGAATTACCATGTGCATGATCTAGAGTTGGCGGCGATTGTTCACGCTCTTAAGATTTGGAGGCATTACTTGTATAGGGTATCTTGTGAGGTTTATACAGGCCACTGCAGCTTGCAACACTTGTTCAAGCAAAGGGATCTTAATTTGAGGCAGCGCAGGTGGCTTGAGTTGCTGAAGGATTATGAAATCACCATTCTTTATCATCCGGGCAAGGAAAATGTGGTAGCAGATGCTTTGAGAAGGAAGGCGGAGAGTATGGGTAGCTTGGCTTACATTGCAGCGGAGGAGAGACCTCTAGCCTTGGACATTCAGTCCTTGGCTAATCGACTGGTGAGAGTAGACCTCTCAGAGCCTCGTCGAGTTCTAGCTTGTGTGGTTGCTCAGTCTTCGTTATTGGGGGACATTAAGGCTCGGCAGTTTGATGATCCGTGTTTGGCAGAGCTTCGGGAGACAGTGATTCAGGGTGGTGCCAAGGAGGTTATTATTAGTTAGGATGGTGTTCTGAGACTTCAGGGCCGATTATGTGTTCCAAATGTTGATGGTCTGAGGGAGAGGATTCTATAGGAGGCACACAGTTCTCGGTATTCTGTTCATCCTGGTGCTACGAAAATGTATCGTGATTTGAAGCAGCATTACTGGTGGATGCAGATGAAGAAGGACATCGTGGGGTATGTGGCTAGATGTCTTAACTGCAAGCAGGTTAAGTATGAGCACCAGAGGCCAGGAGTCCTACTTCAGCAGATGCCCATTCCTGAGTGGAAGTGGGAGCACATCACTATGGACTTCGTGGTTGGGTTGCCTCAGACTTTGCGGAAGGTTGACGCGGTTTGGGTCATTGTGGATAGATTGACCAAATCGGCGCATTTCATTCCTGTGGCTACTACTTATACTTCTGAGAGGCTAGCCCAGATCTACATTCGGGAGATAGTCCGGTTGCACGGTGTACCGGTGTCCATTATATCGGATCGAGGTCCTCAATTCACATCGCACTTTTGGAGAGCATTGCACCGTGAGATGGGCACTCAGATAGATCTCAGCACAACATTTCACCCACAGACCGATGGGCAGTCGGAGCATACAATTCAGATATTGGAGGACATGCTCAGGGCATGTGTGATTGACTTTGGAGGTCAGTGGGACCAGTTCTTGCCATTGGCCGAGTTTGCGTACAATAACAATTATCAGTCCAGCATCGAGATGGCTCTATTTGAGGCTTTGTATGGTCGATTATGTCGCTCTCCTATCGGGTGGTTTGAGCTTGGCGAGGCTAAGTTATATGGCACCGACCTGGTGAGAGATGCCTTGGAGAAGGTTAAGTTGATTCAAGAGAGGCTCCGCACGGCACAGTCCAGACAGAAACGTTACGCGGATCAGAAGGCACATGATGTATCATTTATGGAGGGGGATAAGGTTTTGTTGAAGGTCTCACCGATGAAGGGTATTATGAGTTTCGGGAATAAGGGCAAGTTGAGCCCGGGGTTTATAGGTCCTTTCGAGGTATTGAGGCGAGTTGGAGAGGTTGCTTATGAGCTTGCCTTACCTCCCAGTCTATCAGGGGTTCATCCGTTCTTTCATGTATCCATGCTCCAGAGATACCACGCCGACTTCTCTCACGTGGTTGACTTCATCACTATTCAGTTGGATGAGAGATTGGGCTACGAGGAGGAGCCAGTTGCTATTATTGATAGACACGATCGCCAGTTGAGATCCAAGAGAGTTTCTGCTGTGAAGGTCCAGTGGAGGGACCAACCAGTCGAGGAGGCGACTTGGGAGTCCGAGGAGGACATGCAGAGCAGATATCCACACTTATTCGTCACTTCAGGTACGATTCTAGACTCGTTCGAGGACGAACGTTTGTTTAAGAGGTGGAGAATTTAACGACCCGACCGGTCGTTTTGCGTATTCGGACCCCGTTCCCCTGAATAAGACTTTTCGTAGCGGCTTCTAGTGGTTTAAGACTTGCGGGGACGGGTGGTTCAGGATTCGGAAGTGTTTAGAGTGGTATAGGAATAGTTGGTTCCTTAAGGTTGGCCTTTAAGGCCAAGTTTGACTTCGGTTAACATTTTGAGTAAACGACCTCGGAATCGAGTTTCGACGGCTCCGGTAGCTTCGTATGATGATTTAGGACTTGTGCGTATGTCCGGAATGGGTTTTGGATGACCCGGAAGCGTTTCGACGCCAAATAACGAAAATAGAGTTTCCTTAAGTTCATAATGTTTTTTGGAACGTGTTTTTGTGTTATCGAGGTCCGAACGGAATTCCGAGACCGAGAATAGTTCTGTTATGTCATTTATGACTTGCTTGCAAAATTTGGTGTCATTCCGAGTAGTATAGGTTGATTCGGCGTATTGAAACCGAATTCAAGAACTTAAAGTTCTTAAGTTTGATTCTAGGGGTTTTGAGGTGTGATTTTGAGTTTTAGCGTTGTTTTGGGTATTCCGAAGGCTCGAGTGAGTCCATAAAATTATTTAGGACTTGTTAGTATAATTGGACGGGGGCTCGGGTAGGCCCAGGTGTCTCCCGGGCACCAAACAAGGCTACAAAGCAGCAACTTCAGCTACTGGTGCACCAAATCTGGTGTGACCGCAGGTGCGGTTGCCCAGTCGCAGGTGCGGGACCGCTCCTGCGGTCCAAGCCTCGTAGGTGCGGCCCCAGGTGAGGAAGTCCATTCTCGCAGGTGCGGACAAGTTTTCGCAGGAGCGGAGCCGCAGGTGCGATCCCGGGTCCTCTTGTCCACTCCCGCAAGTGCGAGACTCCTCTCGCAGGTGCGAGGCCGCAGGTGCGGTCCTCGAGCCGCATGTGCGAAATCACTGATGGCAGTGGGTTCTTTAAACACGGTACTTAACCATTTTTCACCCTATTTCTTCCACCATTGTCGACTTTGGGAGCTTGGGAGAGAGCCAAACGACCTAACTACTAGAGGTAAGTTATTTCCACTCAAATTTTGGTTTAATACATCAATTCCTAGGTAGATTAACACCCTAATTAGTGTAAATCAAGGGTTAGGTAGAAACCTAGGGCTTGATGAATTTGAGAGAATTTTCCCACTTATCTACCATGAAATCATACAAAAATCATATATTAATGATCCTTAGGCTATGGGTGAGTGTTTCCTTCGAGCATTTTTGGAATCCGAGTGTGCGGGCCCAGGGGTGAATTTTGGGATTTCTTCAAGAATGATGAATTTACTAAATAAGTAGGATAATTTCCATACTTTGAGCATGAATTGATATATTTGCATAACATTTGGCTAGTTTCGAGTCCTCGAGTGTAGAGTTCGGAGTTTCGGGCACGTTCTTGGTCCGAGAAGTAAATTCGACACGAGGTGAGTCTCCTTTCCAACCTTGTATGAGGAAATTGTCCCCATAGGTGTTTATAAATCATTGAAATGTCCTTAATTGCGGGGGCTACGCACGCACAGAGTGACGAGAGTCCATGCGTAGCTACTACTATGTTATGTCGGGTAGTTTTAGGACTCACCAGCATGCTTTAATGTGCTTTACATGTATCCCTACATGTATTTCTAGTTGCTTATGATCTTTGAATTGGCATAAGAATATTAGGGAGATATGTTGAAAATCACATTTGCTTAAGGCTATTATAAGGCCGGTATAATCTTTGTTAAATTCCTGAATTCATGATAATCTTGTGTATGTATACGAGCACCCGCGTCGCATGTTCGGTTCGCGAGCGGGGTAATAGATGCATCTATGGTTCGAGCCGTTCGACCCTTGACAATGCACATTTATTTTTGCGATGCTTCGGCCGTACGCTTCGGCATACTATGTGCTAGATATATATCTGACTAAGAGATTTATTGTTATTGTTCGACTAGTTCCATGTGATAGGGAATTTGACACCTGTACATGCTAATGCTAGTTGACTTGTAAGGGTAAATTACAATTTACATACTTGATATTTCATGTCTTAGTGATTTCCTTAACTGCTACTCCTGTGTAGATTCATGAAATTATATCATTTGTTATTGACCCTAGTAAGTACCACGTCTACCTCTCGTCACTACTTTTTCGAGTTTAGACGCGATACTCACTGGGTACATATATGTTTATATGTACTCATACTACGCTTCTGTACTTAATTGTATAGGTTCTGATGCAGGTGCATCTGGTTATCAGACCAGAGCACGATCTTGAGAGCATATTCTGTGCCCGACTTCACGGTGAGCTGCTCCCCTTGGTGATTCTCAGCAGCACCTTGGAGTTGTCTTTTGCTATTTCTGTCTATTTCCTTCAGACAGTAGTACAGTTATTCTATTATATTTTGTATATTCTACTAGTCTGCCTGTAGACTTGTGACACTAGGTCCTGGCACACGTAGTAGACCTTATAGTATTTTTGCTAAATTGTATATGTTAGCTCATGGGTTCGGGTTTCATTGAATCGAGTTGCCTAACTCATCCGTTTTCGTTTAAGGATTCTTAACTTAAAACTTGGCAAGTATCTGAATATCTTATTAATTAAGGTAACCTCGTTAGTAAACAAGTGTTGGCTTGCCTGACTACGGTGTTGGGCGCCATCACGACCTGAGTTAGAAGTTTGGGTCGTGACAATAGATATAGCTACAAATATACATATAAATATAAATTTAAATGTAGATATATAGATTAGATTTGTCTAAAATTTATTTAGATTGAGTATAGAATTTATTAAACTACTTCCATTAATTATATTTCCATTTATAATTAAAGTTTTTAATGTTGTCTTAAAATTGCCAAGTGACTTATTTTTAGTTTGTAACTTGGCTTAACCTCATGCTTCACTACTCTCCTTTTAATATAACTAATATTAGTACCCGCGCGATGCGCGGTCACAAATCATGTCAAATTGTGATATAGGTTGTTTAAATTATGTGCAAATAACCTTAAAATATAAATCACTCATATAATAATTATATAAAATTAGATATAAATTATGAAGTAAATTATTGTCCAAATTTCGTAGTACACAACCTTTTTTTTTTATTTGTAGTAACCTAACCCTTGATTTAGTATTTGCATTTCGTTTCGCTGTCAATATTAAAGAATATTAAATCTGTCTTGTTTGAGCACATTAGATCATATTATTTTAACAAACTTATTACTATCACTTTATTTTTATCTGAAAGTCAAATATGTCTTATTCAACGCATATTAATTATAGTTATTGTTTTGATCTGTCTTGCATTTTTTTTTATAGTTATTAAATTATTTAATAATGTTGTACCATCATATACTTTTTATTAGCTTAATAATTAAATTAATGTCTTGTTTATTAATTTATTTATAGTCTTTAATAAATATAAATATTTTATTCTGGTATATTTTTATGCTTGTATCCTCTTATTCGGAATTTTTTAATCATTTAAATTTATCTTAATATTTTTCAATATAATTTAAATTTTTAATTATTTAAGTACAGGTATCCTCACACTATCTCCATTTTTTTATACATTCTCTTCCCTACTTTACATTATAATTAGTTTTTATATTAATTTTTACCTATAACCAAAATAATATCACATTTTATTTTAAATTGTAAATTTCAATTAGTCTAAAATATTAATACATAGTATTTGATGATTATGTTCCAAATTTATTGAACTCTCTTTATAATTATTTTTGTATTAGATGCAGTTACATTTTCTTTCTTTTTTATGCTTTAAGATAAAAATTTAATTTTTAATTTTTATTAGTAAAATTACTTATATTAGAAATTTATTTTATCTTTTTAAAAATAATTTCTTAATTGTTTGACCATATTATATGTATGTAGTAATATTTTTACTGCCGTTTTATTTTTTTACGCAAAATTTTCAATATTTAAAAAATTATGAAATAAAAAAATATCATCTCAATTCAAATAATTATTATTATTGTCACGACCCAAATTCCATAAGTCGTGATGGCGCCGGGCAACCACTGTCAGGAAAGCCAAACCATAATTAGTTGAAATTCATTTCTGTTTTATCATCTTCGAAATCGTTACCTTTCATTTCATTTCATAATCAGATGGATAAATCTTTGTTAATTAAATACAACAGAAACATGAATTTAATTTAATGAAACAAATCCCAACACATCCCCAGAACCTAGTGACACAAGTACATGAGCAACTTCTAAGGACTTACACAATTATACAACGCTTGTCCGAAGAACAAATTGGACAAAGACTTTAAATTAAATACAAACACATAGAAGGGAGACTCTGTCAGCTGCGGAACGCCTCTGGATGATGCAGCCCGTCTAAGTCTCCAAGTCAACCACTGCTAAGAATGTACCTGTGCAACAAAATGCACATCAAGTGTAGTATGAGTAAGAAAAATAACGTGTACTCAGTAAGTATCCCGCCTAACCTCAGAGTGGTAGTGACGAAGGGTCAAATTAGACGCTTGCTAGAGGTCAATTTAGAATATTCAAGTGTTACAATAAGCGTGATCATCATAGGCAGTTTATTAAGTGCAGGAATAAATAATGTCAACTCTTTCCACATTTAACACTTTAATTCCTCGTCATATTAATAACAATTAATCAACATGGATGATTTAAGCAATTAAAAACTTGATCAACGGGAAGGAACTACTTCTTCCAAATCATTAGTAACTCTAAATCTCTATCATTTCAGTTGACAACTTAATATTTCAGGCGAGTAATAAGGCAACAATCATAGCAACTACACAGGAAATATCATGTGCAAGCAATGCCGAGGGTCAAACAGCGCGGACCAACAATAATAAACTGTGCACTGCCGAGGGTCGAACGACTCGAACCATAGATGCATTTATCTGCCCCGCTCGCGAATCGATCATACGACGCGGTTATACATACAAGTAAATGAGCCTAGCCTGCTCGCGAATCATACTTGCGACTCAGGTGCTCATATGTACACAAATCCACATAATAAATCCGTATTTTTATCAAGAAAGTAGTTTTTCTCAGGAAAGTTGTAAAGTTCTTCTTAAAGGAACATGAAATATAGCATTCGAACCTTCATTGAAACTCATTGCCAAGTTTAATGACATTCCATAATATATCCCTACCATGTATACAATTATCCACATAAGAGATCAAATCTCTTTCTAGATGATTAGGAAAATGAACCCTAGTCTTCTTCTGATATTTAGTTACGATTTCGATTATATTAGAAGTTTAATATTACTGTAGGATCACAGGTACAACACGTAGAGCATTCTAGTGGGTCCTTGACTACTCGGACAAGGCATAATAGTAGCTACGCACGGACTCCCGTCACCTCCTACGTATGTAGCCCCTGAATATAATAGCACATACTTGATTAATTCACCTAGGGGGACAATTCCCCCTCACAAAGTTAGAAAGGAGACTTACCTCGCTTCGAAATTTTCATAAACGGCCTCCAAGACTTCCCGACGACTACAATCGATGCACAACGCTCCAAAACTACCCAGATGATGATAAACCAAATGAAAATATACTCAAATATTTACTAAAAATTCAGATTATATAATTTCCCAACTCCGCTCAGTGAATTGACTAAAATGCCCTCGGGCCCACGTGCCCGATTTCCAAAATTTCGCGAAGATAAACTCTACCCATAGCATTACTAGCTCAAATACACAATTTACTCCTAATTCCATGCTCAAATTCGTGGTAAAATCCAATTTATCAAGTTTTCTAAGTTTTCTTCCAAAAATCCCAATTTCCTATTAATTTCCATGTACAACCTTGTATTTAACTTGGAAACATGAAGAAGTTACTTACCTCGTGATTCCTGACAAAAACCCTCTCTTGAAGCTCCTTCAAAATCGCCCAAACCAAAGAACAAGTGAAGAAATGACCAACAATTCTCGGTTTTAAAAACAGCCCAGGCCATTTTCGCACATGCGGAAATTCCATCGCAGGTGCGGCTCTGACTCAACCCAGCAACTCTCGCACCTGCAAACCTCTCCTCTGCATCTGCGCATTCGCAGGTGCGATGAAGTTTCCGCACCTGCGCTCCCAGCCCCGCCATCCAACACTCGCACCTGCGGCATCCAAGGACGCACCTGCGGAAATTCCATCGCAGGTGCGGTCGCACCAGATGACAACAACTTCAGCTCTTTCCAACTTCAACTTTTGATCCGTTAACCACTCGGAATCTACCCGAGGCCCCCAGAACCCCGTCCAATTACACCAACCCGTCCCAAAACATAACACGGACTTGCTCGAAGCCTCAAATCACATCAAACAGCATCGAAACGATGAATCGCTCTCCAATCCAAATCTTTAAGAACTTAGGATTTCAAACATCTACACTCGATGCCGAAACCTATCAAAGCACGTCCGATTGACCCCAAATTTTTCACACAAGTCATATTTGACGTTACGGACCTGCTCTAACTTGCGGAATCGCATTCCGACCCCGACATCAAATTTTCCACTTCCGGTCGGATTCTTCAAAAACCTTCAATTTTCTATCTTTAGCCAAATGACTTCAAACTGACCTCCGGACATCCGAATTCACTTCCGATCACGCTCCCAACTCCAGGTTCACCATACGAAGCTATTACCCGACTCGGAATCCCAAACGGACGTCAATATCCCTGAAATGCGCTTTAAGCAAAAACTTAGGAAATTCCTTCAAAATGCTAACTTCCACATTATACGCCGAAATGCTCCCGGGTAATCCAAATCCCGATCCGGACATACGCCCAAGTCCAAAATCATCATACGAACCTGTTGGAACCTTCATATCCTGATTCCGAGGTCGTTTACTCCAAATTCCAGTCTGAGTCGATTCTTCCAACTTAAGGCTTCTCAAATGAATATTCTCCTTTCAATTCAACTCCGATCTTCCTGAAATTTCAATTCCGACCATACGCACAAGTCAATATACCTGAAATGAAGTTGTTCATGACTTCCAACTGCTGAACGACGCGCTAGAGCTCAAAACGATCGGTCGGGTCGTTACATTCTCCCCCACTTAAACAGACGTTCATCCTCGAACGTGCCAAGAACTTCTCTTGAGTTGCATGAAATCACTGTTTAACACCTCATGCACCTGCCCGTGCTGCCACAGCCCATTTAAACACATAAGCCTTGATAAAATCTGAAGATAACCTCCTTTATCCATACATCAAATTCTGAACTCAATTCTAACACCGGAAATTCTCTGCCAGGACCGTTTCTAGTATATGAACACCGTATCGACTACAACACGAGGCACCAGAACACAACTGCGTACCTTTGCTGAATCAACACCATACACCTCATGATCCATTAACAATATCTAACAACAATGACGCTCCCTGAACATTAATGGCCAAAATGCTACGAATCTGATGCTCTTAATGCACCTTATAGGATATATTCATACATCCTGCTATAATGCTGACGATACTACCACAACAGAGGAGATGTGTAGAAATTCCTAACCAACTGCAGAGTTAATCCAAACATTGAAGGCTTTCCTCTTTACTTAAATCATCATCTCATTGCAGATCAAATAATGGTGATTGTCCAGAAGTTTACTTCACATAATCTCATCGTACTTGACCCCTGATCCAATAATCTCGTCTCACCCGGTATGAACTGTTCAGACAGAAAATCCTCCCAGACATGACCAACAGTCACACACGATGCCATAATGCGTCAATTGGCCACAACTCGAACATGATACATAAGAAATGACTTAGGAAAGGTCTACGAAACTAATATAAACTTTCCCCAAAATACAGGAAGTATAACATAAGAAAATAAATACAGGAACCTTACTCATCATCACACTGTTGCGGCGTGCAATCCAATCCAGATAACATACACGTGGCCACGTGCCACCCGGTCCCATCATAGAATTCACATAAGGAGATATACACAGAGTTGAATTGCTCACTATTACAAATTACTAAATACCGATCACAAGCACGCTAAGTGCACAATACCATTCTGGGGAGACTGATAGGGCCATATGCTACAAAACTCGAGCACAAATAGGGTGCGATATATAATCTGAATCTCAAGAGCCTTCCTGCTCATATAATCTCATCACTACGCGGAATCTCAACACATAAGAAATTATCAAGCCGTTTCACAACCCATACGGCACAATCACAATATACCCGAATCAACGAAGACGAAACAACATCTGATATTCCAACACCCCTTCTCTGCGGAGCGCTATACTGAAATGAACACACCTGACTCGTATGAAGCCCAAAATCTTGTTTTAAATCCAGTAACACACTTCAAATCGATTCCGCTTGAACTGAACCAAGCTAATAGCCTCACATGGGTCCATAATACCCCGATTCTCCTCATAATAAACAAGAACCACCATCATAGCCGGGACACACCCCACAATACACAATCGACTGAACCGAACGCCTTCCAGGCATAAATTCTCAATTAAGCAATATTACATTCCTTTATACTTGGTCTAATCTTTTCGATCCCTTAGGTGACTACATGTTACACTTATACAATCTTCCCGTGGTCACGCTCCCGCATCCTTCCACACAAGGAAACCAGTCTGTACATCCATACCACCGACTACACTAATGCTGTAAAACCATTCAAGAACCCATGATCAGGGTACAAATCCTCTTTCACCGAACATCGATCTCAGGTAACACTGAAGACAACATCAGCTCATTCTAAACATTCAAATCCCTCGTTCTTTCTCCTCCGAGATCATGACGTCTTTGTTAACACCGAACCACAATCTCAATTCTTAGTTCCAGTTGCATACCGCTTACGACACCTAACATGTCAATATGGAATAACATAGGAATTCCACCATAAATCCTGAACCACTACTAGGGTGAACACTTCACCATATAGAAAACATTTTACTTGCTTCAATTCATGAGAATAATAACCACACACAATCACACGGAAGGTACTGACCACTGTTGCACATGTGCCATTTCAACCATGGCTAACCAAATCTATCTTCCTTTTAATCATCTTTAATTGCCTCATAGATAATAGTAGCTCCCTTCAACTCGTAGCAACTCAACCCTTACTCTTCCCGAGTGACCCTGATTCACGAGACACTGTTGCTTAAATCCCGCAGCCCGCCTCATACCCTTCCAATGACCCCTTCTATGATCCAGAGTTTATTTCTCTCACTCTTCCAATACTATCATTGTGATGACACCAAAAGGTCATCTTACATAATTTAAGCTATATCTGTGTTCCGAGGCTCCAAGAGCCTCTGTTAGTCTCACCTCGATATGCGTGCACAGCCCAGGCATGTAGCCGGGAAGCTATTATGTGAAAATTTGATAAAAATGAGTTTTGATAATTAATAAATGAATATAGTTGACTTTGGTCAACAATTTTGGTAAACAGACCCGGACCCGTGATTCGACGGTCCCGAAAGGTCCATAGGAAAATATGGGACTTGGGCATATGCCCGGAATCAAATTCCGAGGTCCCAAGCCCGAAAAATGAATTTTTAAAGAAAATTGTTTTCTGAAAATAATAAAGAATTTTGAAAATGAATAATTATGTGAAAACCGTGTTACCGGGTCCGTATTGTGGTTCCAGATCCCGAAATAGGTTTATTATATATTATTTGTCCTATCTGTGGAACTTGGTGTGAAACGGGCGTGAATTGAGTAGTTTCGGATCAAAAACGAGGTTTTGAGGTTTTAAAGAATTTGAAATGTGGCTTGGAAAGTGATGTTATGTTCCCGAGGTCCGAATGAAATTTCGAGACCGGGAATAGTTCCGTTGTGTCATTTATAACTTATCTGTAAAGTTTGAAGTCGTTCCGAGCAGTTTAGGCCGGTTCGGCGTATTGAAGTGAATTCTTGAATCTTAAAGTTCTTAAGTTTGATTAATTAGATTTAGAGGTTTAATTCGATGTTTTTGTTGATATTCTTATAATTTAAATGCTTGAACAAGTCCATAGGATGTATTGGGAGACGTGTGTGGTTTTGGTTTTGAGTCCCGAGGGCTCGGGTGAGTTTCGGGTATCTAACGGGGTGAGAAAACTTAGGAAAATCTGGTTTTTTGTTAGTTTTCTGGTGTCTGATACCTCCTTCAGTGCGATCGCAGATTCCTCCTTGCGATCGCATAGCATTGGCATGTGATGGGGTCTGATGCACTATGCGATTGCACTTGCTTCTCCGCGATCGCATAGTGTAAT